>JAODAL010036480.1:0-41620 GCA_025379985.1 Phyllomedusa bahiana
GATGCATTATTAAACCCCGCAGCTTTTTTTGCAGGAGTGTAAGGGGAAGTTTACCCCGGGTTTGCAGCGAAACGTGGCCCCGTAACCCGGGGTGGGCCCCTATACCAAAAAGGTTTTTTTTGAAGTACGTTTCTGACTAGGAATACTTCTGAAAAAGCTCCGTGCTGTCCCCCCTTTGATTTCAATTTAGGGGCTATGAATTTTTCCTTTTTTTTAAAGGGGTTCTTCGGAAAAGTGTTTTTCAGCTCTTTTTTTCAACCCAAAAAATTTTTAAATTAAAAACTTTTTTTTGAAATAACCCTTTTAAAATGCAGTTTAAATAGTTCTTTGGGAAGCACAAAGGGTGTGTAAAAAAATTTAGTCCTTGGAGCCCGGTCCTAGTGCTGGAAAAGTTTACATTGTAAACCCCTTGGGTCAATTTGTCAGAACCCGAAAAAATGTTAACCCGACCCGGACAGGGGTTGAAACAGTTTGGATCAAACAAAAAAATATTTAAAATGCAACTAATTTTTTGTGAAGTTTTGTCACCCAATGAATTTTCTTAAAGGGGTTTTTTCACTAAAAGGATTGCTTTTAAAGGGTTTTAATTTTTAAGATCTTGCCCAAAAACAAGCACTTTGCAAAATATGTCCCTTTTAAAATATTCTACCTATTCGGGGTTTTTCCCCCTTTATGGGGTGCATCGCTTCCCCAGGTCGCTTTTTTTTAAAGAATGTTTGATTTTTATTTTGATTGGGTTTCCAACACTGGTTGCTATACTAAAAACTTTTGGTTCTACTGCAGCCCGTGCAAGCTTTTAAACAAAGCCCTGAAAATTTAAAGTTAAAAACCAAAAAAAACGGAAAATGAGGGGAAAATGAATTTAATTTTTAAATGAGACCCTCTTTACTTGTAAATATGCTAACTCACAAAAAGTTTTTGGGGTTTTGGCTTTTGGTTTTAAAAATTTTGGAAAATGTGTTTAAATTTAACTAAATGAGATTCCTAAATTTTGAATGCAAATGGGTTTAACTGTTCATGTTTCACACTTTTTGCAAAAACTTGCTTTAAACCCCACCAAGGGCTTTAAAGGAAAATTCAACAGGAGTGTTTGGGGTTCCTGAATCACCCAATAAAAATTTGGGGAAACAAATTTGAATTTTGGGGTTTAAAAAAGTCCTTTCCCCATCATGCGTTCGCCCTTTTTTTCATCAGGAGACCAAGACAACCCTTTCCCAATTTATCAAAAGTACCCCCACCATTGGGCGGGCCTTTTTTGGGTACATTAAACACTGAAAAACCGCTTGGGAAAAAAAGTCCTTTCCCGGGAAACCAAAATGATGAATTTTCCAAACAACCCGGCACTTTTTTTAAAGGGGGGGAAGGGGGAGAGGCCCAAACCCCAAGGGGTTTAAGTCATCCATTCGTGACCATTTACATATGGCCCAAGGGCTGTGTGGGGTGAAACGAACCCGGCAAGGGGTACCTGACCCGGTGATGCACAGGCTTTTTCCTTAAAATTTCCGCTTGGTGGCGGCCATCATTTCTGCTGCCCCTGGCCCATGCAAGGCGATTTATGCTGTGGGCCCGGTGGTGTGGGTGAGAAAAATCTAGAAAAAGACCACCGAAATGTAAGTGATTTCAAATGGTCTGATGGGACGCTTGGTTGCCTCTCACCTCCTTAAACATGCCTGAAGTTGGTTTTCATTCATCATCCGATTCTGCAGGGCATTGTTTACAATAAAGAAGTCATTAGCGAGTGATGGACCCAAACACTGTCCACTTCTTTCACTTTCTGTGACTCTTCTAGTCTCTCTGTATCTCTGTTTCAACCTGCTGATGACTCTCTGTGACACCCTTAGCTTAGTGGTCACTTCCGTATGAGAGCATCCTGCTTCAAGCCTTGCAATGGAAAGGTACGGTTGATCTATTGAAAAGTGTTGTATTGGTCTTATGAAGGTAAAAAGTGAACAGCATGATGAGAAGGACTGATTAAATCTCGGTTCAAATTGATTCCCTAAATGTATTAGGCAATTCAAGAATAAAACAAATGTTGTGATTTTTGCTAAGCTCCTTGATTGATATCACAAGTTGTTAAAAAAGGGTACGAAACATTGAACATGGGAATTGTGCATTCTAAAGTTAAGAGATGGTCTCATTTAGTTCAGTAAAAAAATTTCAAGAAATTTCATGTTCATTCTCAAATTTCAACCAAAAGCCAAATATCCCTAACTTGTGAGTAGTGTATATTTCTGTTACCCCCGCCAATCATAAAGCACCTATTATGAGTAAAGAGTTGGTAAGCAACAAACAGTGAGTATGCAATTCTTGCATCTTGTATCTCCTGCAGTAAGGTGGTCATCACTAGGCCCCACCACCAGCCCCTAATAGTTACCACCCTTGAACATAATGAGTTTACTACTGACATTACAGCATCTATTGGACACCAACTCTACAAACTCTATAGTCTGTACACTCTGCTAACCAAGTCTCCCAGAAGAGATGGTTAAAAAAAGGCCAAAAAAACGTTTCAAAGCCAAAAGGACCACAGCATACAACCAAGCATTTTTGTGCTTTGTTCCA
Organism: Phyllomedusa bahiana; assembly: GCA_025379985.1. NCBI lineage: Eukaryota > Metazoa > Chordata > Amphibia > Anura > Hylidae > Phyllomedusa > Phyllomedusa bahiana. The sequence continues at coordinate 2,563 of JAODAL010036480.1, forward strand.
GTGATCAGTACCGTTTAACTCGTTAAATATTTTGTCAAACGACAAATAACTTCAAGGGTGTTGTCCTACCTTTTAAAAAATAAATACGGCAAATGTAATAAAATAACTAAAAAACACCTCTACTCACCTCCCAAACCTCACAGGACCAAATATAAGAGGCGACGGGTTACCTTTGGGTCTTTGTGTACCAGAGACCTGGTTTAGACCCAAAGCGCTCAGTGGCCTCAGCCGTCATTCTTTACTATTGGCATCATGACTCCAGGCTCAGACTGGCCCACAGGGGGAATAAGGGAAACCCCAGGTTGGCCCCTGAGCAGGGGAAGACCTAAAGTTGGTTTTTAAACTGCATATACATTCTTAAAGAAGCAAAAAAGCATTGAAAGAGAGGCAAAAAGCAAGTTACAGAGTATAGAAGGCATTTACAGCAGCTGTAGGGTGGGTCCCTAAAATAAAATCCACCAATGGGCCCATAAAAACTGAGCTAGTGGCCTTTAGGGGTCTCTCCATCTGTGGGCCCTAGGCACTACAGTCCGACTTTGCATGACTCCCATCGCTGAGTGCTGATACTAAGGGTATCTTCACACGGCATATTTGCGGGATGTAATTTGGCGCATAATTGTTCTGAAATACGCCCAAATTATGCCTCGCAACTACAGTAATTCTTGGCTCTCATGGAGAGCTATGATTACCTGCCTTTTTCCGTGCCTGGAAAAAGAAGTGACATGTTACTTCTTCATGGGCCGGGCCAGAGCATTTTAGAAGAACGCGCTACAAGTACGCGCCACAATACGCCATGTGAACTTACCCAAAAAGTTCGCACAACTGCTGGGGGGGCTATGCAAGTCACATGACAGCTGCTGGTACACAAAGACCTAAGGGACTGCTGGTGCTTTTCTGCTAGCTCACCATGGGACTGGAGAGGGAAGTAGTGAATTATTTTTCTTATTGTATGACATTTGCTGCCCTTTTTCTTCATTGTTTTTTTAACTTGGACAACCCATTTAACTAGATGACAACCCTTCATTGGCTATAAACGTCTGGGCGGTAGTCATTTAATTCTGCAGGGCCATGCAGAGAGCGCAACTGCACACTGAGGGCCATATGTATGAAAAAGGTCTAGGTCTAATACTTTCTTTGTTGCCCATAGCAACCAGAGTGCCCCTCTCATTTCATATAGTGCTCTGAAAAAATGAAAAGCTCTGATTGGTTGCTATGAGCAACAAAGAAAGTCTTAGCCTAAGACAGGTTTTATGCATGTGGCCTTAAGTGTGCTGTTGCAGGACTGGGTAGTCGGTTGTCAGCAGCTTCTGTAAATAGCTGGGGCTATTGAGAGCTGTTGAGTTACAGGGAAAATTGGCAAAAAAAAATGTTACCTTTATCTGGGACTCTGAACGACGATGGTGATTTTAATGGTAGGATTCTTTTTACCGTATTTGTGGGCGAATTTTACCACAATTATGAAGTATGCCCCGAAAAAAACACCCTCTTAAACTTTATATCGCCTATATAAAAACATCCATGATAGAAAAGTGACACAATTACCAAACTTATTTTAATGCCACTTTTGCTGTTAAAAATAAAAATAAAAATTGGAAAAATGTTTTTCAGGAAACTGGAAAAAACTCTACAGTAGAAGAACAGTGAAAAAGTGTTTAAACCTGCATGTACTAGAGAAAATGAAAATGAGCCTGGTCAGGAAGGGGGGTTAATGCCCAGCCAGGAACAGGTTACATTTCTAGTAATAGTTAAACCAGTACTATTACCAAAAGGGGTTTTCCAAGCTACTGTAAAAAAAAGAAAGAAAAAGAAGAGTCATCTAACTTCCTAAAGCACTTTATGTATTAATTACTTGTCACTTTTCAGATCTCTGCCTACTTTAAATGAATTTGGCTTGAGCTATTACTAGAAGTTGTTGGCACTGTTATTTGGGGGTCTATGGCTGCTGCTGTTAGAGTGGGTTTTGTAACTTTAAATGTTATTGGAGGTCTGTTGCTGTCAGTGTTACTGATAGACTCTATGGCTGTCACTACTATTAGGGTATCTGTGGCTTTTCCTGTTATGGAGATTAGTTGCTGGAACGGTTTTGAAGCGGTCTTGACCTTATGCTATTGTGAAAAACCTGAAAGGTTTGTCCGTTAGGCTTTATCTACAAGACAGAGGAAAAACTACTGGTCAGATTCTAATTAGGTTTTCGATTTTTTCTCTCGTTTTTCTTTATGGTTTTTCCCACGGTTTTTGGATTCCGGGTGTCCCATTCAGTAGAAAAGTATTATATGCATAACTGTTTTTAAATATAATATGTTTTATAGTGAGGAATAAAGACATTTAAAACTCACCTGTGAAGATATCTAACATTTCAAATGTATTAATAGTGCGCCGCCAATTCTATCTAGATATAGAACAGTGCTATAATCCCCCATTTTCTGGCAGATTATAGAAGTTTTTTTTCAAAACCAGAGGTTTTGAAATCCGACCTCATAAAACCCGAGCTGTGTAGACTACAGCTCAGATTTTCTATTGAGGTCTTTTGTGATGATTTACATCTAAATTTACATTCTAAATACTGCATAAAAATCCGACTGTAAACCAGTCCCGTGTAGATATAACCTTTGTGTAAAAAATGTTCTGCTGGTTGGGTCTTAAAGGGGTTTTGCCACGAAGTAAAATTGACGTGGGAAGCTTGCAAATTAAATAACAAACATTTTCACCATTCATCATTATTAAAAATTATGCACCCTTTTTGTTTTAGCTGCTCCTTTAGAGATCCATTGTTTACAGCTCATCTCCAGGGGATACGACCAGGGCTGAGAGCTTCTCACTCCTGGTCGCACATGCTCAGACATCACCTCTCCTTTCAGGCAGCTACTGAGTGTTCAAACCCCAGGTGCTGTCATTCTACTCCTGTCCTTTGAACTAGTTAGTAATAAGTCAAACAGTACAAATAAATAAAAGGAACCTCAATGAGGTATGTGCATTGATAAAGAGGAAAAAAAAATCCACAGGTTAAGTTCCTGCAGGGATTTGAACCTAGGACCCTTGTGCTGTAAAGCAAAAATGTTACCTCCGCTTTATACATAAACAGACCTTTCTTTGACTAGAGAGAGGAAAGACCTGGTGATGTCATCCTGCTGGGTCACATGATAGGCAATTCAAACAAATCACACACGCCCCCCTCTGAGCACACAGAGCTAAATAGCTGGAGGCAGGAGGTATTAAATGAGATCGTGGCAAAACCCCTTTAAGGTTGGGGATTCACAAAGAGCCAGGAACCTATGTTCAGGCTCTGAAAAGGTTTATCTCCACTAGATGATTAGATCAAGTCCCCTGAGGAAGCTTGGTGGTTGCAGAAACATGTTGGACACATTTTCTTATTTATAAATAAGGTTTAATAGGGGTTCAGATTGATAAGAGGTATAGGTTCCTGGTGGAGTCGTCCTTATCAGGGGGCCAGCTCCGCTTTTTTTGTAGGCAGGGATTTCCCAATTGCCTTTCAGGGACAGTTTAGGGATAAAACAACGTCCCAGTTAGGTCTCTATTCCGTTCCCTCAGGTAGGTTGTTTCCTGCTTCTGGACCACTGATACAGGTAGGATGCTACCCAAACCCTTTTTTCAGTCTAGGTCAAACATTTATCTGTAATATATTATTGCAGACTTTTCTTTTGAACTTTTATAGTTCTGGATTTTTGAATATTTTATTAAAAGTAACTTTTTATTACTCTGGCCCTCCATAAAAATTTGAAGATATTATATTGATTGGGGTTTTGGAGTTTTTGTTCCTATTAATCACTATAACATAGGATTTTGCAGATTTAACCCCTTCACGACCTTGGACGTATGCATACATCCAGGTTATTTGGGGGTTCACGCACCTGGACGTATGCATACATCCTGAGGATCGCGCGAACTCTAAAGCAGAGTTCGCGCGACTGGCGCGGGGTGTCAGCTGTATATTACAGCTGACATCCCGCAGCGTCGGCCCGGACCCGAGATCGCTCCGGGGGATGGGGGGGGGCGGTTAACCCCTTAATTATTGCGACCATCGGGTCGCAATAACTAAGGAAGACGCAGGAGGAGATCGCTGCTCCTGCGTCTCTGTCGGTGCTCCTCCGGTTGTCTGTGACGTACACGATGCCCGCCGTGCCCTGTGGGCATGGCCCGGCATTGTGACTGACAGTTGCCATAGGAACCAGTGCACAGCAACAAGCTGTGCATTGATTCCTTTTGAATGAGAGATCTAAAGTTCTCTCATTCAAATCCCCTATGGGGAAAAGTAAAAAAAAGTAAAACAAGTGAACAACAAGTAAAACACAAACACGAAAAATAAAATAAAACACGTACACCGCCCTTTTCCCTTTTACAAACGCCATTCGCCCCAAAAAAAGATCAAAAATAAATAAAGTACCCATATTTGGTATTGCCACGTGTGTAACGACCTGCCCTATAAATCTAATACAAACATCAGTGGCACACTAAAGACTAAGTAAAACCTCAAGCTATATAGGAATATTGGAAATGCATTACTGCTAAGGAAAATATGAAAAACCTGGGACTCTTAGTTTACAGTATTTGATCAAAGATTGTATTAAGCTCACCTCCCAAAACGTCAAGGGGATCCCAGAGCAGGTGAGTCCCTACACTAAATATGTTACCTCACTAGGCGTCAATCCAGACTGCAGCTTCAGGGTATGGTAGGAACTAGCAATTGAATTATCCTGCACTGGTTTAAAAAGAGGCAGCTGTGTGCAGCAAGCCAAAGAGATCGCCAATCTCAAATGAACTACAAAACATACGTTGGCTCTGCATATATAAAATATATTGTGAAAAACACAAGCATAGGTGCACACTGAAAAGGCAATATATACATCTAATACAAATATCAGTGGCACCCTAAAGACTAAGAAAAACCTCAAGCTATATAGGAATATTGGAAATGCATTACTTGCTAAGGAAAATATGTAAAACCTTGGACTCTTAGTGTACAGTATTTGATCAAAAAATTTATATGTGCTGAGCCAACGTAATGTTTTGTAGTCATTTTAAAATTGGCGATCTCATTGGCGTTGCACACAGCTGCTCTTTTAAACCAGTTCAGGAAAATACAATTGCTAGTTCCACCATCCCTGAAGCTGCAGTCTGGAAATTGACGCCTATAAAATGGTAACATATTTAGTGTAGGGAACTCACCTGCTCTGGGACTCCCTTGACTTTTGGGAGGGAGCTTTACATCCTTGATCAAATACTGTAAACTAAGAGTCCCAGTTTTCATATTTTCCTAGCAGTAAGGGCATTTCCAATATTCCTATATAGCTTGAGGTTTTACTTAGTCTTTAGGGTGCCACTGATGTTTGTATTAGATGTATATATTGCCTTTTCAGTGTGCAACCTATGTCTGTTTTTTCAAAAATATATTTTATATGTGCAAAGAATGAAAGTTATTTATTCATTTGAGATTGGCGATCTCTTTGGCTTGCCTGCACACAGCTGCCATTTTTTTAAACCATTGCAGGATAATACAATAGCCTATGTTCCTACCATACCCTGAATGCGCAGTCTGGATTGACGCCTAGTGGAGGTAACATTTTAGTGTAGGGACTCCACCGCTCTGGGATCCCCTTGACGTTTTGGGAGGTGGCTTAATACAATCTTGATCAAATACGTAAACTAAGAGTCCCAGGTTTTTACATCTTTTCCTTAGCGTTAATGCATTTCCATATCCCCTATATAGCTTGAGGTTATTACTTAGTCTTTAGAGTGCCACTGATGTTTGATTAAAATGTATATATCCTTTTCAGTGTGAAACCTATGCTTGTGTTTTTCACAATATATTTTATATGTGCAGAGCCAACGTATGTTTTGTACTGCCCTATAAATCTGTCATGTTAATTTACCCGTACGGTGAACGCTGTAAAAAAAAAAAAAACAATCAAATAATTAAGATTTTTGTTCATCCCGCAGCACATAAAATGGAATAAAAGTGGTCAAAAAAACCTATAAGTGCCAACGTTGTACCAATTAAAACGTCAGTTCATCCCGCAAAAAAAAAAAGTCCTAACACAGCTCTGTATATGGAAAAATAAAAAAGTTATGGCTCTCAGAAGATAGCGATGCATAAATATTCTTTTACATACTAAAAACACTTTTTCTAAAAAAATTTTTAAAGTGTTTCAACATAAAAAACTATATAAATTGGGTATCGCCGTAATCGTATCGACCCACAGAGTAAATCTAACTTATTACGGATACTGCACAGTGAACGTTGTTAAAAATAAAAATAAAAAACACTACTAGGATTGGAGTATTTTCTTCACTCTGCCTTCCAAAAAAACGGATTTAAAACTGATCAAAAAGTATTGTCCCCCCACAAATGATACCAATAAAAACGTCAACTCATCCCGCAAAAAACAATCCTATATACAGCTCCATACACAGAAAAATATGGCGATGCAAAAATGTGTTTTCCTGTTTGAAGTGTTTTTATTGTATAAAAGCAGTAAAAAATAAAAAAAATATACAAATTGGGTATTGCTGTAATCGTATCGACCTGCTGAGTAAAGCTAGCATGTCATATCTAACGCAGAGTGACCGCTATAAAAAATAAAAAACACTACCAGGATTGCTGTATTTTGTTCAAAACGCCTCACAAAAAACCTTAATAAAAAGTGAACAAAGTGTTGTATGCACCCCATAATGGTACCAATAAAAGCATCAATTCACCCGCAAAAAACAAGGCCCTACACAGCTCTGCACACAGCAAAATAAAAAAGTTATGACTGTCTGAATAAGACAACATAAAAAACGCTATTTTTTATAGACCTATTTCTATTGTGTAAAAGTAAAAAACAAAAAACTATATAAAATTTATACCATTGCAATTGTAAACCGACCCCCAAAAGTAAAGTTATCACATCATTTACAGTGCACGGCGAATGCTCTAAAATTAAAGCCCAAAAAACAATGGTGGAACTGCGTTTCCCCCCCCCCATTTTCATAACCCAATACTAAAAAAAAACGATGGAATATCTATGCACCCAAAATGCACAATACAACCCAAGATGAGATACCTGATGGGTGTTTAATCGAAAATGGGGCGACTTCTTGAAGGTTTCACCTGTTCTGGTACTTTGGGGGCTTTGCAAATGTGACATGGGCCCACCATAATCTGTATTCCAAAAGCCAAATAGTGCTCCCTCTCCCTTGTACGCCCTGCCATGCGCCCAAACAGCAGTTTACACCCACATGTAAGGTATTGCCGAACTTGGAAGAAATTGCTTAACAAAGTTTTAGGTTTTTTTTTTCCAGGATTCCTTGTAAATATGAAACATTTTAAGCTAAAATTGCGGATTATTGTAAAAAGACATTTTTAAATTTTCACAGCCTAATGCTTAAAAAAAATATGTGAATCACCTGTGGCGTCGATATACTCACTACACACCTGTATATATACCTTAAGGGGTGTAGTTTCCAATATGGGCTCTTTTTAGAGGTGTTTATTAAGTTTTAGCACCTTAGGGCCTCTTCAAACCTGAAATGGCGCCTAAATAAAATTGCATTGAAAATGAGACCTCAGAGTCCAGTAGGGGCTCCTCCTATTCTGGGGCTTATGGGTGAGCCAAATAATGCACTGGGACCACATATGGGATATTTCTAAAAACGGCAGAACTGGGGGAAATGATATTAAATTGCATTTACCTAGTCACATTACCGTATTCCAGTGATAATGGATAAATATTGAAAATCTGCAAAAATATTGACATTTGAATTTCACCTCCACTTTGTTTTAATTTCTGTGAAATACTTAGAGGGTTAATAAACTTCCTAAACACTGTTGTAAAACTTTAAGGGGTCTGGTTTCTTAAAAGGTGACATTTATGGGGGTATCTAACATACAGGCTTCTCAAAGCCACGTCAGAACTGGACTGGTCCCTAAAAAAATGTATATTGCAAATTTTCTTGAAAATGTGAGAAATTATTACTATATTTCTAAGCCCTCTAATGTCATTGAAAAAAAAGGACATTTAAAAAATGATGCCAACCTATAGTGGACATATGGTAGATGCTAGTTATAAACTATTTTGTGGTGAATAATTATCTGTCTTGTATGCAGAAATTATGGAAAACAATCTCAGAATCACATGGATAGGTAAAAGTGTCAAAAAGTTATTCTCACATAAAGTGACACATGTCAGATTTCAAAAATAGGGCTGTGTCGAGAAGGCCAAAACTGGCTGGGTCCTTAAGGGGTTAAGAATAAACAAGCAGCTAAATAAACTATGAAGACTACTTTGTTCTAACGCCGCCGATACAGTGCTCCCTGCTGATGATGTCATCATTATTTATCAAACAACTCTTCAGCCAGTCACAAGCCATGATAGACTCTTCCCGTATAAAGGGCACATGATCACTGAAGGCAGTGATAGGCTGCAGTGCCTTGTGATCAATGAACTTGATGCAGCCTCCAGAGAGGAATTAACGTTTTTCCTATTTTTAAAGGACCTCTGACCAGCATGTCCTTTTCTTTTATCTTTTTGTACAGTAATGAACAATTCCTTTAAATGGAGGTAGCATACTGGCAGTACTGAAGAAGAAGTAAAAAAAAATTAAAATGTTGCTACTAGCTTCTGTGCTTTTTATGTTCAGTGTGTGGCCTAGCATGGTCAGTTACTTGAAAATACATTTATTTTTATTTTGGTAGCTCTTCAAAATCTTCTATATGATCCCAGTAGAACGTCATGTCCCGAGGTTGCGTACCCTTGTGTATGCTAACTGTAATAAAATCCAAACCGGAACTTCACAGCTTTGTATAAAAGACATTTAATTAAAGTGGGCTAAAAATTCCGCCTTTTCTTTTAGTTTGCCAACTGTTATCAGTGTCTTTACAGGAAATTATTTTGGCTGTGCAAGATTTGGTGAAAAAGTCTCTAATCTAATTCATAGTGTAGATATTCTTTAAGAAGTCCGCGCCAATATCCTTCAAAGTGCATAGGCTAAATGCCAGTCTTATTCACCCAAAAACATCTTTGTCAGAAGTCCCCGCTGTGTACATGAAAGCAGAACAGTGCCGGACAATATTTTATTACATCTAACAATTAAGACATTAAAACCGACATCACTTCAAATGATGGTTTGAAGTAAAAGATATGTTTCATCAGAAGGAATCGACTCTAGTAATATGTGGCTTTAAAGACGACAGGAGTACAACATACCCACTCTTTTTTTTTCTTTCTTTTTAAACGGAGAAAGTGAAATTTTAATTAGCAAAGACTGTAGCGGTCTTCATATCAAAGTGAATAACAGCCTGAAAATATCATTCTGAAGATATATTATGTGTTTATATAGTACCGTGTTTTTCCAAAAATAAGACAGTGTCTTATATTATTTTCATTTCCCAAAAAAGGCTAGGACTTATTTTTTGGGGGAGGGCTTATTTTCTTTTTAACACGACGAGAGCAGACACTGCATGCTGGGATATTTAGGACCACATCTATGAAATCTGTCTGGGCCTAAAACTCACTTTACTGCCCATAGCATCCAGAGCGCCCCTTTTATGTCATATAGTGCTCTGGAATAATGAGAGGGGCGCTCCGGTTGCTATGGGCAACAAAGTGAGACCCAGACAGATTTCATATATGTGGCCCTTAGTTCCTTGGCAGCTGTTGTGGAACGACAAGTACCAACATGTATATATATACAGGGCCGGGACGATAGGTAGGCAGAGGTGGGCGATCGCCTAGGGTGCCTACCTCTGCCTGACACTAAGGGGCACAGGCAGGGGCCCCGAACCTCGGGGCCTGAAGCTTCGGTGGTCTCTTTAGCTGTATGTGCGTCCGCGAGAGCTCCCTGCTCCACAGACAGTGTTGGACAGGCTCACTAGAGGATCGTTGGATCTTCTGCTGGGCCACGGGTCCGACACATACAAACATATACACGCACACAGTACATACCCTATAGCCAAAAACCATGGAGTGTGTGTCTATTCTTTCAGTGCCTTATCTTGAAAGTGTGGCATACTGGGGAACTACTACTAAACTTTAAGATAAGGGATTGTATGTGTTATTGTATAAATGTGAGTGTATATGTATGTGTGTGTATACGTTGAACTTTCACTTGCACATTGCACTCTATGGCCTGGGCTGAAGGACCTGCGAGTCATGTGACTGTGACATCATCTCAGGTCCTTCAGCCTGAAAACACTGGAGATTTTCACAAAACCTCCAGTCTAACCAGCTGTTTATCAGAGTGGTCGGGGATCAGGAATTACACTGCCCAGGAGGCGGGCACAGGTGGCATCACTCAGGAGGCGCCGACTAACTAGGGCTAATTTTTGGAGTAGGGTTTATACTTAAAGCCTTCTCCAAGAATCTGTGAAAATCAGACTAGGGCTTATTTTTGGGGGAGGGCTTATTTTTGGAAAAACACGGTATATGCATTATATATACTGATCACTTTTGAGAGATGAAGGATATAGTTACATCTGCAAATTTCAAATCAACATCATTACATATACCAACAAAAATACACAGTACACGAGTAAAAAGATGATTTTTAGGGAGATAAAACACAAATGATAAAACACATAATAGCACCCATATAGTAGTATGTATATGAAAATATCCCAAAGTGCCTAATAAGGAGCATTGATACATAACATAAACCCACAAAGGGGGCTCAAAACTAGCTACACAAACAAAAGTAAGAAAACACCATGTACATAAAAAATATAAAGGCAACAAACAATACAGACCAGAACACAAACACCCCAATGCACATTTCGCCCAATACTTTGTTGGGGGGAATCGGGCAAAGTATTTCCCCATAATGTTTTTGTTTATTTGCATTTGACTTAATAAAAATGATCTTTTTACTCTTGTAGGTATATATTCTCATTATTTGCACACATTCATGTCCCTTTTGGAGCCCACATTTAATTTTCTAGATAAGTGTATTTCTCAGTCTTATTCTATCTTAAAGGGTTGTTCTCCTATCCTAACTTCCAGGTTTGGAGACAAGAGTGACCCAGCTACAGAGAACGGAGGTGGACACACATCTGCAGCCACCTGTCTATTCTCAAGATAGGTTTACAGCACACTGTCTCTACCCATGCTAGCATTTATTTATTTACTTCTTTATTTGTTAAAGCAATTTTCAACAAATTTTCTTTATTACCAGAGGTGTTGGAATTTACTCCCAATTCAGCCCGGCCGATATAATAGGGACAAACTAAGGGTTTTCTAGGGTGAGCCAAGGAGAGATGGGGCCGCCCTTTTCAGGGCGATTTCTCTGTCCTATTGTTACGGACTAAATAGGGTCAAACTGTAGGGATAGACCCTTGCTCCAAAATCAATAAGTATCGTTTAGTTCTTTCATTGTTTATCTGTATTAAGTGCTCAGCTGAGATACTCCCTATATATATATCTATATATAGATATATATATATCTATATATCTTACTTTAATTCATTCTAGAGTATATTTTGATATGGCTGGGAATTTTTAAATGTATCTAGTAAAAGTTATATTTTAAATTGGGTTTTGCTTATTTTTTGTAGGCTCAAATGTCGTTTTTCTTGGTACTGTTTTAGGATACATGCAACTTTTTGATCACTTTTTATTACAATTTTTTGAGGAAGTGAAATGACCAAAAGAAATACAATTTTGGCATTTGGAATGTTTTCTTCTACGGTGTTCAGCGTACAAGATACATTATTATATTTTAATAGTTTGTGCTTTTATGGATGCAGTAATACCACTTATGTGTAGCTTTGTATTTTATTTGAAAGATGCCAAAGAAGGCCAATGTGAACTTTTAAGATTATGTTATTCTTTTTTAGAAATGAAAACGTAGCCATGACTTAGCCATACATTTCATGTTGATAATGTATGATCTGATCTGAGGCTGTTTAACCTCTGAGATTCCACACTCAAAGACCACAAAAGCTTAAAGGTTTTAAAAGGAGAAGGCTCCTTTTGTTGCCTTATTGGCAGCCATACAACTTGGCCACAAATTTGCGATGCTCACTGATAAATTGTCACAGGTTAGGGAGTAGATCTACTGAGTTAGCAACAAGCTGAGAAGTTAAGTCTAGGGAATCCCCTGCTTTTCTTCCTTTAACCACTAATACAAGAGATCTGGTCTTCATGGCAGGGAACGCTCATGGCACTACCCCAATGTGGTCACCTGCAGTGACAGGTGACGGATAGGTGTGGTAGTAGAGAAGAAAGAAGACCTAGTCAGATCACAAGCAAAGCGTAAGGGTAGGTGGAGTTCTTACTTTCAGTCAGAGGCTGTAGGTCAGGGCAGGCAACAGACAAACAGGATGTTCATGCACAAATTAAGAGTCAGATACAGAGAAGATAGGCTAGTAATCACAAACCAAATGCTACAAAGCACACCAATGATCAGGCAGCAAGCAGAGAAGGAGGCGCCCTTTAAGTAAAGGTGGTGAAGAAGTGATTGGCTTTGTAAGTTGTTTGGCATGGACTAGCCCTTTAGTTTGCCAAGAATGAGCGCGTGTGTGCCCTGTGATACTGTGAACAGGACGGGGAACCTGGTGAAACAAAGAGGGGATGCTGCAAGTGCAATGAACAAGTAAAAGGATTGTGGCTCTTGAGATGAATGCTGTAGGATTATATTTCCATAAAGCTATGCCTCTGAGAAACACACTGTACTACACAGTTAGTTTGCTCCCATACATAATTCATTGCACTTTCTTATGTTTTCTCCCTTGTAGGACTAATGAATAGTGTAAAAAAATTTAAATTAAGTGCTACAAAAAAGATCGGTGTTTCTCCCTTACAAAACCCTTTTTAGGCTAGGTTCTCACATTGCATTACTGCATACTTTTTCTGGATGCGTTTATTGTGCAGAAAGGCACAGCAATTAATGTTGTACATTTCTGCACAAAAAAATGCACCAAAAACACACTGTGTGAAAGCACCCTTAGGGTATGTTCACACGGCATTTTTGGATCCGTTTTTAGATGCGTGTTCGGATCCATGTTTCGGACCCTAAACGGACCCAAACATGCATCTCGAAATGTGCAGTGTGATATACACATAGGCATAAATAAATCACATAGGCATTCAGACAAGTGCTCACCGATGCGTGTTTACTTGTGTCTTTCTGATGCGTCTTTCGGATCCGTTCAAAGAATTGAGATGTGAATTCTTGATCGGAAAGACGCAGCAGGCGCCCTTTTTAAAACCATCGGGTGCTATCCTGCTGCAGAAAAAACGCCTCCAAACCCGCACCTGCGTGTTGGATGAGTTTTGAATCCGATTGACACAGCACTTTTGGATACGGTGAACAAACCCTTACTCTAAATTTAATTACAAAATAGCCTGATTCAACAAAAATGCACGCAGTAATGCACCGTGAGAACCTAGCCTGATGGAAACCAATGAAAAACTGAAAGAGTACACTTAATTGATATCAATGTATCTGTAATGACCTGATCTACTGTATTTGATTGTCACATTATAATTCCACACATTGGATGCCATAAAAAAGCCTAAAACAATTTTCAGAATGGCTTTATTTCTATTGGGAATAGAAGGCAATCAGTCATGTTTACTCTAAAATGGTATCAAAGAAAACTACCTACCAAAACAAGCCTCAGACAGCTGAGAGAGAAATAAAAATGGTATGAGTCATGGAAGGTGGAAACCATTTTTTTTTTCATTTGTAAAATTTGCTATTGAAATAATATTGGTCCACAGAAGTAATACATGCAATATGTTATTATATGGTACAGCGGGTGCCATAAATGAATTCATGTTTTTGGTTTCGCTCCAAAAATGGAATAAAAAGTGATCACTTTTGACATGAACTCCAAAATATTACCTATGAAAAATACAGGTCATCCTCTAAAACAATAAACCGACTGAAGGAAAATAAAAAACTGTTATGAGTCTTGGAAAGAGGCAACTTGCCAATTATTTTAGTTTTTAAAAGTGTTCTTATTGTGCAAAAAATTTTTTTATTGTACTAGAGAATAAAGTTATAAAATGTACACTGCATAACATATTGCATAAATTTAAAACACATTTAAAAATACAATGGTAGAATTACAGAGTTTTTTCATTTTTTTTTTTATAAAAATGTAATGAAAGTTAATAAATTATCTTTATCCCAAAATGGTGCTATTGAAAAATAAAAAAAGGTCTGAAATACACTGGTAGTTAAACATTGATTTCAATAATCTCATTGTATACAGTAGCTACTAAGTGCCCTCTGTCAGCACCTTCAGGCAGCCAGCATGTTATGTTATGCAGTACAATAGGTCTATATATGTATATACAAGTTTAATAATCTTCATATGTAATGCGTTCTATTTCAATTTAAAGCTTGAGGCACATAAAAATTATTTATGTCAGATTTACTTTTCTCCACGCTTGACATAAGGACTTCTAGTTGCTTGGCTAATTGTCCAGTTTGGATGTCACTTTAAACTGAAATTATTTAAAGGAAATATGTTGGGAAACGCAACTGAAATATCTAAATGTCAGTATATGGGAACATGCACAGTTTGTACCATGTTCCCTGCAGCAGAAGCTGTCACACCGATTCCTGTCACCCAGTGTATCTGACATTGTGTACTTGCTTTATATATACATATTGTTTAGACAGTTACTAGTTCAATGTAACTACATATATGATCCAGGTTAAAGGGAGTCTATGTGTTATTCATATGTAATTATTTTTTTTTAAATGCACCATTCCCTTTAACTATGCTTTATATTCTTAAGGGTATGTTCACACGATGTACTGTGGTGCGTACAGTACAGCCCGCCGGCCCCATTGACATTCATTACGCGCGGCGCGTATTCGCCGCAAGTAATTGACTTGTCACTTATCTCCCCACGCGTACAATACGATCACATTGTACTAGCGGGGAGAGGAGGCATATTCCATAGCTCTCTATGAGAACTACGGATTACCGTAATTTTGGCATGCATCTCGCCCGTATTTGAGTGCAAATATGCAGCGAAATGCGTGCCAAAATTACCCTGTGTGAACATACCCTAAAACCCACATGAGCTGTGTTCGTTATGGATCTAGCTTGAAGAACTTCTCTGTAGGGATGATGAATAGCTAGCCTATTAGAACAGAGAGGTGGCTGCACATGTACATCAGTTCATTTCCATAGGAGTTCCGAATTCAACAGAGTACACTCATTTTTTGCAGCCAGCTCATTTCCAACTCCTAAACCAGAAGTTAGGAGATGTGAATACTCATTTATCTGCAGTTTAATGCAGGTGAGGCTACGATATCCAACAAAGGCCAAATGGTGCAAAAAAGGGACCATCTTTAGGCATGTGATTTGCCAATAAAGCCGATGGGCACTTCCATTTCTAAAGAGATTTTTGCACCAAATATGCCCTTCAGACATGGTGCAAATTGAACCTAATTACAATATTATAGCTTCTCTCTCTCATGCACCACTATTTAGACATGCTTGAAGCCGAAATGACAAAATGCTTCTGCTCTTTACTCAAGATATTTTCTAAGCTGTCTCCAAAAAACGATAAGGATTCTCTATTGATCCAATTAAGACACCTAAGGGTAATGAATTTTGATAAAGTTGTCAACACGTATATCACTGTGGCACACAACGAAAATGTAAATAAGAATTTTTCTTTCCGAGTCAGGTCTCACATCCTAATAATGTCTGCTTAATTACAAGTGGAATGGTTTACTACATTCATTACAATGTTTACAGCTTAATACCCTGTGAATAGATCATTGTCAAACACACTTTGAATGAACAATCCCTGTGCCTGAAGCAGGTCTCTTCAGATCACAGCTGAACGCATGGACTGATATTCGAAACAAGTGAAACTATTGGCTCAGAGTTATTAACTCCTTAACAACCTAGCCGTTTTTGGCCAATCTTGGCCATAAGGGCTGGAGGTCAACAGTCACTGAAAACTGTCCTGCATACCACTTCTGTGCCTAGTACAACCACTGTAATGTACATGACCTTTGAAATGCTGGAAAGGGTCCCTCTCCTGACATATATGTACATATGGGAAGGGTTTCAAGCAGTTGTCTGAGATCTAAAAGAAAAAAAAATTCTTAAATGATGACTGTTATTCAGTCACCAGGTTACGAAGATCAATAGGTGTGTCTTGAAAGGGGTTCTCGCCATATTGATTAGCGCTAAACATATACACTAGGTAAATCTAAAAAAGGCTATTACCAAATATATTGATATTCCGATTTTGCTTCCTTTCAGAGCTAGAGCAGATTTTATCTCCTGCTTATGTAAATAAGTTTCTCTAGGTTACCAGTCATCTCTCTCTGCTCTCAGGGCTCCAGCAGCCCTGTCTAGCCATTTTCACTCCCTGCTGTGTGTTAAAGGAATTTTCTAATCTAGGTTACTGAAAATATGCATTTTTTTTTTATAGCATAGGGAAAGATTAACATCCCCATAAAGTTTATTTAGTTGTCTGTGTCACTGTTCAGAAAATTTCATCCTACTTTTTACCCTTCAAGGAAAAAATAATGGTACAGCACCCCTGAGTCAATACTTTGTAGGACCACCTTTAGCTGCAATGACAGCTGCAGTCTATTTGGGGATGTCTCTACCAGCTTTGCACATCTAGAAGCTGGAATTTTTGCCCGTTCTGCTTTGCAAAATAGCTTTAGCTTAGTCAGATTGGTTGGTGAACATTTGTAAATAGCAATTATCAAGTCATCATTCTCAATGGGGTTTAGATGTGGAATTTCTCCGGGCCATTTTAACACATGGATATGCTTTAAACCATTCCATTGTAGCTTTGGCTGTATGTATAGGATCATTGTCCTGCTGGAAGGTGAAACTATGTCTTAGTCTCAAGTCTATTGCAGGATTTCTTCCAGCATTGTCCTGTATTTAGCTCCATCCATCTTCATATCAACTCTGACCAGCTTCCCAGTTCCTGCTGAAACAAAGCATCCCCACACCATGAGGCTGCCGTCATCACCATGCTACATAGTGGGAATTGTATATTCAGAGTGATGTGCTTTGTTGCTTTCCACACATAGCATTTTGCATTGAGGCCAAAAAGTTAAATTTTGGTCTCATCTTACCATAGCATCTCCTTCCACATGCTTGCCGCGCCCCTGTAAGGAGGCTCAAGGAGTCATTGTGGTCCGACGTTTCGGCAAATCAGGCATTTGTCTTTAAGGACCTACGGCTCCATACACATCCTCTCCCACCTCTCGGTCTTTAATGACAAAGGCCTGATTGACCGAAACGTTGGACCATGGGAATGTCTCATTAAGATATCGTCTTATCACTATACCGTTATACCATTTGGAGAGTAACTACACTTTGCTTTTGTGTTTAATGCTTGAATAAATATGCTAAAAAGGATCCTAAGGTGTGCTGTGGATTTTCTTCTCGTTAACCTTAATAGTTTTAGTATGGCTGTTGGTAACAGACAGACTGGGATTTATGTTATAACATTTTCATTGCTATTTTTTCACACAGACGGTGTATATTTCTGTTGGGGTAAAGGGAAAAAGCCATCGGTTTATTTTTGATGGATAAACGGCAACCTGTGGGGAGGGGATGCCGAAAGACTGTCTCTCAAATACATATAGGCTAATCCCTCACATATGGTGTTTTGGATGTGATCATAGTTCCGAAAATTATACAGCATATTCTGGGTTAAGGCTGCAACGCAGATTTCAACTACCTCAGCCACCAGGGAGGAGTTAGTTATGCACAGCAGCAACAAACCAATACAGAGGCAATGCAGGCTCAGAGAAGCTATGCATGCTCAGCAGGAAACAAACAAGCTGCCGTTTCAGAAGATTGCTGAGGCCATTCCAACCTGTGAAAGTCGACCTTTAGTGATTGATGACGGACGTAGTGCCAGAAGGAGTGTGAGGGAGGCTTTGCATAAGATGGCACCTAAGGATGACAAAGAGGACTTTCTCGCTGGGTTCGAGCAGTGGCCAACAAAGAAAAGCTACCCCTAAACCCCCCCCATTTTATGACCCGCCCGGCAGGGGCCCCCAGGGTACAAATTTAAAAAGCGGAGATCCTGCCATGGCTCAGGGGTCACCTGGTGGTCCAGGCTCAGTGGGTACACCACTGGGTATTTAGCACCAGCAAAAGCCCCAGGGTCTCAAATGTTTGACTTACTACATTTGGTGCAAAAGTGGCTGCAGATCGAGGTATGCACCCAAGACCAAATAGTAGAGTGAGTGGTCAAGGATCAGTTTATACACTCCCTCCCCAGACCAGTGCAGTGCTGGGTTACCCAAGGGGACATCCGGACTGCGGACGGCCAGGTGGAAATGGTGAAACGGTTCCACACATACAAGAAATCCCTTGGAAAGGCAGGGAATCTAAAGTACACCTACTGGGACACCCTGAGAGACCTGAATCCAAAAAACCTTGGAAAGGTCGCCTTAAGGTCAAGTACATGGATGCGGAAAGACTGTTTCTCAAATACCTTTGTGCTAATCACTCACTTTTTGAAAACTGCAAATGGGACTTTTTGGTTTGCTTTCAAAAATGGCTTTCTTTTTGCCACTCTTCCTTTATGGCCATTTTTGTAGAGTACACAACTAATAGTTATCCTGTGAACAAATTTTTCAACCTGAGCAATGGATCTCTGCAGCTACTCCAGAGGGGAGTGGCCTCTTGGTTGCTTTCTAATTAGGGGTGCCTTGTCTAGCTTTTTTTTTAGGGGGGACGGTATTTTGGTAGGTTAGCATTGTCCCATATTCTTCCTTTTACAGAGATGGTTTGAAAGTGTTGTGCGAGACATTCAATTTGGGCTTTTTTTTTAAAACCTAACCTTGCAATACACTTTACCACAACTTTATCCCTGAGCTGTCTGGTACATTTCTTGGTTTTCATGAGGCTGTTTGTTCACTAATGTTCTCTAACAAGCCTTTGAGACCTTTCACAACACAGCTGTAGTTATATGGAGAATAAATTGCATACAGATACAATCTATTTACTAATTAGGTGACTTTTATAGGAAATTGGTCACACTGGATTTTATTGGTGCAGTTTAAAGCGCTCCACTATTGCCTTTATTAAAAATGCAAGCTTTTTTTATTTTCCCAAACATTTTTGGAAAGTGAGTAATCAATTGTGTATTTGAAACCACAAACTTCATACATATAATTGTTACTTACTTGAAACCTTTCTGAACAATTTAGACAACAAAAAGAAGTTGTGGAAATTTAAAGGCAGTTTTTAATTGGGCGCAGTTAAAAACTGCAACAAAACTGTGTTTTTGTGAAAAAACCCCAAAACTCGTATCGGGAAAGGAAGGCAGGTAGTTCAGGCAGAAAGGTTCTATCAAAAATCGTAGCAATGGGTCAGAAACCCAGCAAGACAAGAACACTTTCACTAAGACTTGAGGCACTATAGATCCGGTGGGGGTTTAAATCTCAGGGAGCCGGCTCGCACACGCCCTAGGGAGCGCACTGGCCGGGAGAGAGACACGAGGGAGCAGGAGCGCGGCAGGGTAAGTATTTACTAGAGGAACGAGTGCACCCGCAGCCTAAAAATGCAAAAAAACCGCGGCCCCCACTTGTCCTAGGGGGACAGGCAGTGGGAGTACGAGTGCACCCGCAGCCCAACATGCGGGCTCTTGGGCCACTCGTGACAATTGTATCAATCAAATTTTTACTTGGTATCAAAAAGAACATGCCTAAAACATTCTTACTATGTAGCAATTTCATAAAACAGAGTTTTTTAAAAACCTTGCAAAAAAAAGCATTCTTGAAAATGGAAGTTTACCTTCCGAAATGTCGCTAAGAAGTGTTTCTTGGCTCTACCAGTTTACAATTGATGTCTGTTGGCTCTTGGAAAAATATATCTTAAAGAAAGAGGACTACGTATTACCAGGTTTTTACAAAACTCTGTTTATGAAATTTCCAAATAGTAAGAATGTTTCATGTACAAAGGCATGTTCGTTTTGATACCTAGTAAGATTGATTCATACAATTTTGCATTTATATATTTCTTAATTGAATGTTTGTTTATAAATTGCCAGCAATGACATGCCAAGGTGTCTAGTAATATAGTCTATTGCATACTGCATCACATGATGCTGCAGCCAATCAGCAGCACTCTACAAGAGCTAAGAGACTGTCTACATGAAAATAGGAACTATTTTAAAATGCATTGAGATATGGAGTAATTTTCTACTTTAGAGCATTGGGAGATAGTAAGGAGATTTTTAATAATCTTTAATTTGTATAAGTGAGTTACATATTTTCTTGAACCCATTGCTGATGCAGCTAATGACTGTGACCAAATTAATTCTTTTAAATCTGTACAGTGGTCTCACGGTACAATGGCTTTAGGATACAATCTTTAAAAATCAATGTTTTTTCCGGGGGAGCGTATGTTGTGTGGCAACTTTCTTATTGACTTGATCAGCAAATTTTTATGAACATTTTTACTTTTAAAAACATTGTATTAGTGCAGTGCATGCAATGATAATTGCGATCTAGTAGCGTCTTTCTAGAGTGCAGTACTACATGTCCTGTACTGCTACCTACAAGTGACAGGGTGAGCGCCTCCTTTGGGCACCAGGTAAGGGCCCCATTTTCTTTTTTCTGGTACATTGTACATAAAGCACATGACCCAAAGAAGCTTCTTTCCTTAAAGTAGAAAGTGATTTCTAGCTACCAGCACCTCTCTCTGATGTAATATGGAAGGATTCTTTTTTTTGGATACATATTGCTTCTTTTCTTTCATTTTAAATTTTTATATGATTTTGGGGGACATTTTGGGGCCTCGGAACCAATGACCAGTCTTCCATAGAGCTATGGTCTCAAGATACAATGGTTTCAACATACAATACTTGTCCCTGAACGACTTCATATTGTATGTTGAGGGACCACTGTATATAGCATTACCCTCACTGTTATGAAACCTTCAGTTATTAGTTCTATCTTTTTAATCAGACAAAACCAAATTGCCCCCTTAAGAAATCATGGCTTCTGTAAGTGCCTAGATAATCGCTCTGGAAGGAGCGGGGTGACTGTTCTCTTCCAGCCCGTGTGAATGAAATCCCCTTTGAATTAGGTTTCCCTTTCCTTTTTTCTCTCCCTCAGCCCCCTCCTTCTCCCTCCAGCCTCGGATGTCTTGATAGACTCTGATAAAACAGAAGCATGTGTGATTAAAGACTCCACACAAACTAAACCGTCTCCATGGCAACAAAGTCTGCTTCATCTTCATTTTTGTGCTGCTTTCAGAAATGAAAACCCCCTTTCAGCGGGGAGGGGCACCGCCGCTAGAATCAGCATGGAAAAAAATGAACTCTGCAATATTGGGGTCTCACTTAGCGGCGGTTTTGTCTAGGATTTCTATAGAAACTGTTCTATCTGGGTAGACTTGCCTTGATGTGTGAGAGAGGAAAGGAAATATATTTTGAGGAATGAAACATGTTTTGGTTCATTCTGATCTCCTGTTATGTACTTTGTATCCTAGATCAGGGGTTAGTACATCTGGCATCTGCTGTGTACACTAAGCAGGAAGCTATGATAAATGTGACACAATAGTCCAGAGGTAAAAGCCCACATGATGTTTGAGTCTTCCCTAGACATTCAAAATTGGGCTAATTGGGGGGTACACAAAGAGCAGAGGGGATTGGGAAGGACACGTTCTAAAAAAATCAATTTAAACTGGCACGTATTTGTAAAAGAAGAGGCGAGGGTGCTTTGCTTTTAAAAAATGCTCTAAAACGCACGGAGGTAATATCATTTATACATTTTTTACAGGTGTAATTCCCCACTATGTGAGAGCAAGCTGACCAGATGTCCAGACATCCGAGTTGGGAACCCTTAAAAAAGTTTCTAAACCAGCTGTCCGGGGCCGTTTCCGCCGTGTTTTTGACCCTTGGCTTGTTTACCGTTGTTCTCCTGGTTTTTTATTGTTGGGGTTTTGGGTCCGACGTTTTCGACCCGGTGTCTGAACTGCGTTTCCCTGATGGCCCTGCACGTAGTAGTGGGGGACTGTCATCCAGTTGGGGGGTTTCCATTGGGGCAGACGCCAATAGGGAGGGCAGTGGGCTGGGTGGCAGTCCGGGCCCACGGCACCTCCTCAGACGTGACATTTGTGCTCGGGCAAAAGGTTCCCCGAACCCATTCCTGGGGAAAAAGTGTCTCTCACCCTACCCCGGCACCCATGGACCACATCTCCATGGGACTTTATGGGGCCCACCTTCCTGCCTCGAGGGAGGACGGTCATTTGGGTGGTGGTGGTCGTTTTAGTAAAATGTTTTTATTTGGTTCCATTAAAAGGTTTCCTGTCATCCAGGTTTCTGGCTGTTCATCAAAAACATTGTGAACTCATTGTTACCGAGAATATTGTTTCTGAAGAGGGGGTTTCCCAATTTGTTTCCGTTTCTGGTCCTTTTGTAAAGCTTGGGGAAAAAACCCTATCTTCTCCTCGGCCTTCCCCCCGAGACTAATGGACAACGGAGAGGGTGAAAATTTATGGGTTTTTTTCGAAATTAATAATCGGATAAAGTTATCTGGTGCTTTTCCGTTTTTTTGCAATTACGGTTTTCATCCGAGACATGCTCCTTTATCCAGCCTACGTCTGAAACGCAAAGGGGTGGATGCTATGTTAAAGATTGTGAAAAGTATGGGCCCCGTTCAGAAAACTTGGTCAAAACCCCAAGCACCCAAAAAAGAAAGAGTGACAAGAGACGTCTTTGTCCGTGGTTTTTTTTGTGGGGGGTAAAAATCTGGTTGTGCACCCGAAATTTCGCCTAAATACTTCCGGTAAATTTTTCTCCACGATTTGTGGGCCCCCTTTTGTAGTGCAAGAGGTGGTTAACCCGGGGGGATACCCTCCTGAGTTACCTCCTTCCCTCCGGGTTCATAAGTTTTTTCCACCAGTCGTTTAAAGAGTAC
Organism: Phyllomedusa bahiana; assembly: GCA_025379985.1. Taxonomy (NCBI): domain Eukaryota; kingdom Metazoa; phylum Chordata; class Amphibia; order Anura; family Hylidae; genus Phyllomedusa; species Phyllomedusa bahiana. Next base: position 25,444 of record JAODAL010036480.1, read on the forward strand.
ATTCTTCTCCAAATTCACCCCCCAAACCTCCTCTCCCGTAGGAGAGGGTCAGTTGGAATACGAAATCGCCCGACTTAGACTCCCAAGGTCAGAGGTTTCCCTTACAGTACCTTGTCCATGGAAGGGTTATGTCGGAGGGGAGGTCGTGGGTTATGGCCCGGTTATCCTCTGGAATCCCTTTTTCAGGGAATTCAGACTCTCACCTACAAGCCCAAACCAGTGGCCCCTCCAAAGGGGGGGGGGGGGTTTCGATACGGTGCCATTTTTTGCCATGGGCAGCAAAAGGCACTGAAAGGGGGTTTAAACCCCTTTGGTCATCCCCCCCAGGGGGGGCCAGGAGTTAGGGGTGACAGCAGGCTCCTAATCAGGTCAAAGGGGTGTGTTGGCATGGCCAAAGGAGGGCCTGGAGGCGCACCAATCGTCTGCTGGGGGGGGCTCTGGGCATTAATTAAACTCATAATTTCTTTTCCCGTTGTTGCCTGGAAAAGTTTTTCCCTTTTGCTTGCCGTTTATTCCTGTTTCTGTGGTTTCCCCCGTGTTCCGACTTCGGCTTGCTTCTCGACAAGGTTTTCGTCAGTTTTTTTTACTGCGGACCTCCTGTGTTTTTTTTTTCCCCTTTGGGTTTTTACCCTTGTTCTCCTGGTTTTGATTTTTGGCTTTGCGTAACCCACCCTTATCGACCCGGGGCGTCTAACTCGCGTTTTTCCCGTGGCCCTGCACGTAGTAGTGTAGGGACTGGTCCGTTTTTTTTTTTGGGGTTTCCACTAGGGCAGCAGCCAAGTAGGGAGGGACATGGGTGGGTTGGGATCAGGGCCCACTGCTCCCCCAGGTGACACAGACATTTAGGTGCATTATGAACGGGGCATCTTTTTCCCGGGCCCAAGATAAGGGGACCCCGGTTCGCTTATTTTTTAACAAGGCGCACTGCAATACCAGGCGCAGTACAGAGTTTTCGGGGCACTTTGTAATGCACCTGAGATCGGACGGGGGAAGGGGGGGGGGCGTGTCGCACTACAACCGCACAATTCTACACATTTACAGCTTTAGTACGGCAAATCCAGGGGCATTACTGCTGGAACAGGTAGAGTACTTTAAAAGTGGTTTACCTGAATGTGAATTGTAATTTCTGCGCTAGAATGCACCTGATTTATAACCTGCTGTAGAACAGGTTCATAGTTAGGGGCCCTTCACACTGTATTGTGCGCAAAAAAAATTGATGTCTGGGCACCAAAAATGATACATGTCACCCCTAATGCATTTTGATAAGATAGTCTCTTTCTGCAGAATGTAGAGTAGGTCACTGTGGCGCAGTACTCTCCATTCTTTTCTCAGAACTCCCATTAAAATGAATGGAGAATGCAGTACAAGCGCCACCTCCTCTCCTCTCTGTTCTGCAGGGCGACCATTTTCAATATGCCATAAATGTCTGAGATAGTGTTATGAATGGCAGGAATTCTGCCATTTCATCTTCAACAGCTTAGAAGATCAGATGAGGCTATTACTATGCAGCTCCCTCTAACAACTCTTTGGACTTTCAGCTGATCATGCTCACATGTGAGCTTGATTACTAGGGAGTGATTGATAGCTAGGAGAGTTCTACTTAGTGGCTGGTGATATACTGTGTATACTGGTAGCTGGTGATGCGGAAATTCTAAGGTTTATGAATTTTCCTGTACTAAATTGCAGGTTTTCTGTAATAAGTGTAATAAGGTACCATAAATATATAAAACTGAATATGTCTGAACATGTCTCAGCATATAACCTGACATGTCTCAAGGAGATTGAGCCTTACAATTGAAACTGTAACCAAGTAAAAGTGTTAATTGAAGTATATGGACCAATTGGATGGGAATGTCCACCAACTGGCTGAAGTATGTTAACCAGTTAAGAGTGATGCTTTACTTATGTAAGTCCCTCCGAAAGGGTATAAAATAAACAGCTAACTCCACCATCATTGGAATTTATGGGGACTGAATGCTGAAACCTGTCTGTGGCTCCTCTTATTCCCCGTCGTCATGTCACTGGCTACACAAGACTCTCATAACCAGTTGGCACCTAGGAGTGCCGTGACACTGGGAGATTGTGTCTTGTGAGCTTGTTGCATTCAGCCCTGGTTTTGATTCATTCTCTGTTTGTCTTAGTTCTCTGTTGCTTCGGTTTTGCCCGGTGTCAGTGTGTTCTATTCCAAAGTTCTTCTTGGTAGCTTTGAGCTGTTTGAGTAGGGCCAGCATAGTGAGGGGCACTGTTAGGATTGTCAGGGGTAGGATAAGGTCAGGGGTGTCAGGTGTTGTGGTCAGGCTTTTGGACAAGTTATGGAAAATTAGTTGTTAGGGTCTGGTGTTTTCTGGTGTCTTGCTCTGGATTCAAGTAATTTATCCTTCCATCTGTATCCATGCCCTTGTTATTGTCTGCCTTGCTGTCCAATTTATATTACATTAGTAAGTCCCTACATTTACTTTTTGATACACTCTTCATATTTCTTGCATGAGACTGCTGTGTGGCCTTATTTCTTTTATAAGTTGTGTTGTGTTGCTGTGCTAACCAGTGTTGTTACAGATGGGAACACCCCTTAGGGCATTATAAATATGATGATGGAATATGAAACTTTACTTGGGGATTCATATGACCATAGCATATTAATCTTGTGCAAACCATGAAAACTGACAAACTACGATAGTGAGTATTAAAGGGGTTCTCCGAGATTCCAGTACTCATAGTTTATCCTTAGGAGAGGCAAACAACAGTTTGGTGGGGAATAACTCTCTGAAATTCCACCAATAGGAAGTTTGAATGGGCTGCTGTGGCCACTTATTAATTGAACTGTTCTGTTCACCTGCATGTCATACACTAATAGGGTAACAGCTGTGAAGGGTATTACAGCCTTATTCTATTAACTAACAGCCGATTCGCATTGGTGCCAAGAGTCACACTCTCACAGAAGTAATAATAATAATAATAATCTTTATTTATATAGCGCCAACATATTTCGCAGCACTTTACAATGTAGAGGGTATAATTACAGACGAAAGACAGACATTACACAGTGAAAGCTACTTACAGGCGAGACACAAGGTGTGAGGGCCCTGCTCGCAAGAGCTTACAATCTAAGAGGGTGCCTGGGGGAAACAAAGGGGGAGAAGTGCTAAATTTACAATGGCCCAGCCATGCTTTATAAATATGGGGAGGTTTACATAAAATTTGGTGAACCTGCCACCATTACTGTACATCTATATACAGATAAGTGCCTGTGAGTGCCCTAGTGTAGGGAGTGACAAATGTGTGTGATAGAAGGTGGGGGTTAACAATTAGTGGTTTTGGTAGGCCTGCCTGAGAAGATGTGTTTTCAGGACACTCTTAAAACTGTGAAGGCTGGAATTGTGCCTGATGGTACGTGGTAGGATGTTCCAGAGAATGGGTGCAGCACGTACAAAATCTTGAAGACGGGCATGGGAGGTTCGGATGATTGTAGCCTGTAGTTTGATGTCCGTTAGCTGAGGGGCGAGAGAGAGCGGGGCAGGGTGGTAGACAGAGATGAGGGAGGAGATGTATGGGGGTGCAGCACTGTGGAGAGCTTTATGAGTGAGAGAGTGATTAGTTTATGCTGTATCTATACTGGATGGGCAACCAGTGCAGTGACTGACCACAGGGTAGAGGCATCAGTATAGCGGCTGGAAAGAAAGACAAGCCTGGCTGCTGCATTCAGGATAGATTGGAGAGGGGAGAGTTTGCAGAGTGGGAGAAATAAGGAAGGAGTTACAGTAGTCAAGACGAGAATGAATAAGAGCAACAATGAGAGTTTGAGTTGTTTCCACAGTGAGAAAAGGACGGATTCTGGAGATGTTCTTGAGGTGCAAGTGACAGGAGCGAGCAAGTAACATTGCTGCCCTATCCAGACAATAGACCATCAAAATTTGGATAATGGAAAACCCTTTTAGAGGGAATGGATATGATATGCAACCTGTTACATAGTTTGCAAAGATGAATAAAGAGCTTGTTATTCGATAGTGTTAATCCAAAGAAAGGCCAAACCCCCATAAGATAGAAGCCAATTGTCCTCATTTTAGGGAGAAGTTTCTTCCTGACTCCAATCTGGCAATCGGAATAAATCCCTGGATCAATTACCCTTTTTCAGAACTCTAGTCAGGGTAACTTTTTATATTGTTACACTCCAGAATAGCAACCAGGCTTGTTTTCAATCTCATTAAGTGGGTGCACCAGGACAACTTCATCTGGCAAAGAGATACATAGTCTCATGGATCGGACGGTAAAGAATTCCCTTCTATGTTTATGTAGAAACCTACGTAGAGGATGCTCCCTTGTTATGGACACAGGGAGGGATATAAATAGATCATGGGAGAGATCTCGGTGTGTTCACACAGCAAAGACCAAATACCGGTCGGATTTTCTTTTGGTACATAGGGGGACAACTTTTGTCCGTGGTTTGTGGATTCAAGCTGTCCCCCTTCGCATCCACATGTTCATGTTCTGACCGAATACTGGGCAGAAGAATGAACATGTTCTAAGTTTTTTGTTGCGCCGGCAGTGTCAAAAACCGTCCAGTGGAAAATATGTTCAGTGTGACTGCTGAACGGATTTTCTATTAAAGACTATGGGGAGCGTTGCATATTAGTTTTCAGATGGTTTCTAAAACCACAACCTGTCTGAAAAACTGACCAATAACTCTTGCCGTGGGGACATGCTCTCTATCTATTGACCCTCAATATATTTATACAGATTTATTAGGTCACCTAAAGCGTTTTTTTCTCTAAACCACATGACTCACATTTTTAAAATCTTTCTGGCTATTGTAATCCAGTCAGTCCTTTTATTATTTTTGCGGCCCCTATTGGAACCTGCTCAAACTCTACTCTTACTTTCTTCTTCAATGCAGCCTAAAACTGTACACAATATTCTAGTGATTTGTAAAGTGGTAGAATGATGTTCTCATTGTGTGCCTCTATACATTTATGACATATCATGGAGCCCTACAGATCCTTAGTAAATAGCCTCAAAGTATTCATATCTATACATATCTACTCACAAAGTTTGAACCCATCACAGAATGGCATGCCTTAAGAAACATACGAAGATGTAGTAGGGGTCTGGTGCACCTCAGTGGAAGCCCTTACAGCTCTGTACTACAATCCTTTGCATAAACTCTAATCAGGTTATAAATTTAGATATAGATAATTTATATAACACAGAGTCCCCAACAGTCAGTACACCCAGTCTTACTGTAATAAGTCAAAGGGTACCATGCGAGGCCAAGCGGCACATTACACCATAAGAGCTGGGAAAAAATTATAATGTTCTGCCTGGTGACTGCTCTCTGTAAATATTCATTGCCATGTACTTTTTTAGGTTAAGTAAAACATGGAAAAACGTTTTCATGAAGAATAACTGTAAGAGGACATGAGCTTAGACAGGCCACTGGAGATCAATGGAAATTTATTAAGGAAACATGCGATTGGTATACTAGGCTTCACATCCATCTTTTCTGTCATGATTCTGAATGGACTGCACAGTTCACTTGGTAACAGAACTAATTTATGGGAACCTGTTAAAAAAGGCAATAAAACTTTATTAAATCCTTGTACTATATTGACAATGGGTCGAAGTTTAAGAATTTGCAGCATATAAATCATATGTTTTCACATTAGTATTTCTTTTAAAACTGCATGCTCTCGGTTATCGACTCCACCTTTTAATCAACATTATGGCCATAATATATCCTCCAATAAAAAAAATAAATGATTTTTGCAGCCCTATGCATTATCCACAGGCTGACATCAGACATTGTTCGGTTTGCCTGAAGGAGTGGATACATCATTCACAAAGCATAAGGATAGGGAAGCTTTTTCTTCCCTTCTGTGACCTGTTGGTCATATGGATGTCATCGAGGCCTCCCTACGAACCAGAGCAGAAATTTGCTGCAAACAGCGGCCCCCACTATGGCAGACTTGATGCTACCATGTATAGTGGTCCCTCAAGTTAGTGGCCCCAGGATGCAATATCTTCAGCACACAATGGTCTTTCCTGAGACATTATATTTTGAAACTACACTCACCATACATACAATTTTACTGGCACTGCTAATCTGCAGCACATATGATTGATGGAAGATCTAACTAATTATCATTAACATTTTACCCGTAAAACATCTGTATTAGTGCAGTTCATGCAGTGATTGGAGGTCTAATAGCGCTCTCTACGGTACAGTGTGGTACTACATGTCCTGTATTACTCTTTACATGTGCCAGGATGAGCTGCTTCTTTGGGCACCAGGTGAGATCCCCATTTTTTCTAACCCACTGGGCCTTATTTATCAAAACTGGCTAATTATATGGCTAGCTTTGTGTCCCACAGCAACCAGAGCCCAGTTTTCCAGGCAGTACAAAAAAATTAAAGCTGGGCTCTGATTGGTTTCTACAGTCAAAGTTTTATTCTTAGATAGTTTTGATAAATGAAATCCACCGGGGAAGATTTATAACTTGTGTCTAAAACTTAGACAATGTAAAATTAGAATAAACAGTCTTACAATTTATCACATTTTTCATAGTGTTGATAAATCTGTTTAGATTATCAACCCTAAATTTACACTTTCTATTAGTTGGCTTACTGTGTCACTAATGCGTCAAAATGTTGGCACTTTTTTGCACCTGGTGTTGCATGCTAAGCCACCACCCTTTCCACAAAAACACACCTCTTGAGGCACATAAGTATTTAGAAACAGTCTAAAACACATAATAAATGTGGTGTAAAGCCTATACGTCAGTATTTTGACACAAATTGTGCCAGAATTATAGCGCAATCACCAAAATAAGTGTACATTTATAAAGTTCGTGAGCGAAGGAATCTCCTATCCTTAAAATAGACAGTGATTTTCAGCTCTTTCTGATGTTTTTTTGTAAGGACTTGCTTTCTTTGGATTAGTTATCTGCTTAATTTTCTTTAATCTTCATTCTGCATTATGTTGGGGTGAGATTTTTGGGCTTTGGAACCAATTACCAGTTTTCTATAGAGTTTTGGTCCCAACATACAATGGTCGTCCTGGAACCAATTAAAAACTGTATTATATTTGAATGGGCTTCATGTAATGCTATACTTCCCTAGTGGCTGCTGCAGACTGTTGAGTTGTTCCACGGAGCTTCCCGTAGGGCTCAGCATAGCCAGACTCTCAATCCGTTGATCAGGTAATAGATAATCCCTTTAAAGAACACCATGTATGCATAAGTACTGTAAAGCAAACAAAGAATAACTGATTGTCAAGATGTTAGTGCAAACCAAAAATAAGTCTTAGACCCTTACCGCCGCAGCCAGTTTTGACCTCCCTGATAGACCACTATTTTTCAAATCTGACATGTCACTTTATGTGAGAATAACTTTTTGATACTTTTACCTATCCATGTGATTTCAGAGATTGTTTTCTCGTGACACATTGTGCTTTAAGTTAGTAAGAAATTTTGGTCCATACAGTCCTCGTTTATTTGTCAAAATATCATGAACTTTTTGAAAAATTTGCCATTTTCAAAGTTCAAAAAATGTCTGCGTGTAAGACAGATAGTTATTTTACACAAAATAGTTAATAACCAGCATCTACCATATGACTACTGTAGGTTGGCATAATTTTTAACTCTTTCTTTTTTTTCTCATTTTCAAGAACATTTGCAACAGATTTTTTTTTTTTAGGGACCAGTCCAAATCAGATGTGGCTTTGAGGGGCCTGTATGTTAAAAACCCCCATAAATTACTTAATCTAAGAAACTAAACCCCTTAAAGTATTCAAAACAGCATTTAGAGAGTTTCAATTTTTATCCATTGTTCACTGGAACACGGTATATTTGACCAGGGAAATGCATCTCAACATCACTTCCCCCAATTCTGTCGTTTTTAGAGATATCCCATATGTGGCCCTTATGCACTATTTGGCTCATCCACAAGTCTCAGAATAGGAGGAGCACCTACCAGATTTTGGGGTCTCATATTCATTACCATTTTCTTTAGGTGCCATTATAGGTTTGTGGACACCCTAAGGTGCTAAAACTTAATAAATACCCCTAAAAAGACGCCATATTGGAAAATACACCTCATAAGGAATATATCCAGGAGTATAGGGAGTATAACAGCGCTCACTGTGCAGTATACGTGACAAGTTTGTTTTATGGCAATACCCAATTTATATCGTTTTTGTATGTTGAAGTACTTTAAAAAAAAAAGGGGAGGCATTTTATTGTGTAAAAGAATATTTATGCATCACTATCTTCTGATAGCCATAACTTATTTTTTGCAAGAGGAACTGCAAAAAACTGCAAAGTACCACATTGGCTTTTATATGAGTATTTGATTGCTTTTTATTCCATTTTATGTACTGCGGAATGAATAAAAATTGCAATTCCGTGAATTTTTTTATTTTTTTACAGTGTTCATCATGCTGATTAAATAACATGACAGATTTATAGGTTAGGACATTACACATGCACGATACCAAAATATGTGTATTTTGACGTCAAATAATCATAAATGTGTCTACTTCTACTAATGTGGTGCAACGCCCCCAGAACGCCCCAAAACTTTGGCGTTTGGAGTACGCCTGTTCATACATCTATAGAACTGGTCTACTACAGCTTTTTGAAGCCAGAATTCTGGTGCAGTGCTGCTCATACATGTCGCCCTTTATTTATCATGTATTTTGGGGCGATTGCCATTTGTGAAGGACAATGAATGTGTTATTTTGTTTTACTTTCTTTACTTTTTTTAAACTTTTTTTGCACTTGCATCAGTGACCTACAGAACTGTTTCTAGTTTTAAACGTTACAGCCCAAAAATGTATTGTAATTTTATTGATTTTTTTATGCAACACAAAGTAGCAAGTATTTGTGAGGTTTAAAGAAGATGATTTGTGTTTTTCCAAATTTTTGCAAATTAAACTGAAAAGAGTGGCATGCATATTTATCCAGTATCCCTGAGTCAGTACTTTGTAGGACCACCTGCAATAACAGCTGCTGTCTGATAAGGATATGTCTATCAGTTTTGCCCATCTAGAGACTGGAATTTTTGCCATTCTTTTCTGGAAAACAGCTCTAGCTCAGTCAGATTGGCAACATTTGTAAAAAGCAATTTTCAACTCCTGCCACAGATTCTAAATGGGACTTTGAATAGACACTTTTATTTAAACCCTTCCATTGTAGCTTTGGCTGTACGTTTAGGGTCGTTGTCATGCTGGAAGATGAACATGTGCAAGATAATAGCAGTGTGTTTCAACCAAATGAGAAAAAGCTCAATCCTCATATAAGCATTTATTTCCATTTATATAGAGGCACTTGGAGTCCTGCACATTCACATCCAAATTAAAATATGATTGAAATTTCAAAATTCTAAACTGAAAATGTAATAATAGGCCGTTAAAAAAAAAAGTGTGTGCATTTTCATTATCCAACTTGAATATTTACAGAACAAACTGAAATTTGCTCCTAGATTTCGTTTTTCTGTAAATCACTGAATATTTAGTTGTATAACCTTTGTTTTTGAGAACTGCTTTACATCTTTGTTGTATGGAGTAAACTAATGATTGACATCTGACAACAGGTATTCCATCCCCAGCAGACTGTACTACTTTTCACGGTTCTTTTGCATTTTTAGGTTTTGCATCAAAAACTATATTTTGAGGTCACTCCACAAATTCTTAATTGGATGGATAGCTAAGGATTGGACTTGGCATGTCTTCTTCAGCATAAGGTAACATGACCTCTTCCAGTATTGTTATATATTCAAACTGGTGCCTGGTATGTGATAAATGAGCCCAACTTCAGGATGTTTCTCTTATTGTGGAACCATTCTGCTTGCACCACCATGTTTAACAGACTTTACAGCATATTGTTGCTTGAATTCAGCATTTATGGGTTTGTCTGACAAACTACGTTCTTTAGATCCAATAAAAACAATCTTGCTCTGATCTGTTCACAGACTGTTATGTCACTGCTCTTTAGTCAATGTGCTCTTTGGCAAACTGTAACCTTTTTTTCAGAAAGGGTACTTCAATGGTTTCCAGCAAATACAGTGGGGAAAAAAAATATTTAGTCAGCCACCAATTGCGCAAATTATCCCACTTAAAAAGATAAGAGGCCTGTAATTGACATCGTAGGTAGACCTCAACTATGGGAGACAAAATGAAAAAACAAATCCCAGTTCATCTCAATACTTTGTTATATATCCTTTGTTCGCAATGACAGCGGTAAAACATTTTCTGTAAGTCTTCACAAGGTTGGCAAACACGGTGGTCATATGTTGGCCAATTCCTCCATGCAGATCTCCTCTAGAGCAGCCTACAGTCGCCCTGGTCCCTTTGCAGAGAAACAGCCCCAAAGCATGATGTTGCCACCCCATGCTTCACAGTAGGTATGGTATTCTTTGGATGCAACTCAGCATTCTCTCTCCTCCAAACACGACGAGTTGTTTTTCCACCAAACAGTTCTACTTTGGTTTCAGCTGGCCATATGACATTTTTCCAATACTCTTCTGGATCATCAGAATGCTCTCTAGCAAACTTCAGATGGGCCTGGAAATGCACTGGCTTAAGCAGGGGAACACGTCTAGCACTACAGGATCGTAGTCCCTGGCGGCGTAGTGTGTTACTGATGGTAGCCTTTGTTATTTTGGTCCTGGCTCTCTGCAGGTCATTCACTAGGTCCCACCATATGGTTCTGGGATTTTTGCTCACCGTTCTTGTGATCATTTTGACCCCACGTGGTGAGATCTTGCGTGGAGCCCCAGATCAAGGGAGATTATCATTGTTCTTGTACATCTTCAATTTTTTAATTATTGCACCCACAGTTGATTTCTTCACACCAAGCTGCTTGCCTATTGCAGATTCAGTCTTCCAAGCCTGGTGCAAGACTACAATTTTGTTTCTAGTGTCCTTCGACAGCTCTTTGGTCTTCACCATAGTGGAGTTTGGAGTACGACTATTTGAGGTTGTGGACAAGTGTCTTTTATACTGGTAAGTTCAAACAGGTGCCATTACTACAGGTAATGAGTGGAGGACAGAGGAGCCTCTTAAAGTAGAAGTTGCAGGTCTGAGAGAGCCAGAAATCTTGCTTGTTTGTAGGTGACCAAATACTTATTTTCCACCAAAATTTGCAAATAAATGCTTTCCAAATCGGACAAAGTGATTTTAGGGATTTGATTTCTGATTTTGTCTCTCACAGTTGAGGTCTAACTATGATGTCAATTACAGACCTTTTTAATTAGAAGAACTTGCACAATTGGTGGCTGATTAAATACTTTTTTTTTCCCCTTGTAGTTTGGCCTCACATAAGCGTCTTCTTATTGCTGCAGTACTCAGATAACTGAAGATCTTCTTTGATCTCCCTGTAGTTCATTGGATGCTTCTTTGACATTCTTTTCATTCCATGAATGATATGTTGTGCCCTCTCCAATCAATTTCTTAATCAAAGTTCTTTCTCCTTTTGTACAATATTTGGAATGACCCATTGTATTCATTGAGAATGCAGCAATAGCTTTCCTCCTTCATTACATAAGGGCCATTATTGACACCTGTTTCTTCACAGAATGAATGAACTCACTAACTGAAGTCCACACTGCTATGTATTTGAACTCCCCCCCCCCCCTTTTATTAAAGGAGTCAGTTACACTAAATTAGCAGCATGCATGTCATGACTGTTGATTTAGTTGGTTGACCATGACTCGTCAAATCCGCCAGTGAAGGAAATAATTTTTTAATACCTTGCTGACTGTGTAAGTCTTCCCACTGACAAAGACATGAACAGTCTATAATTTTAAGGGTAGGTTCATTTTAACATTGAGAGATAGAATATCAAAAATAGCATCCAGAAAATCACATTGTATAAATTACATAAATTTATTTGCATTTTGATGAGAGAAAAAAGTATTTGATCTCTTGCACGTCAAGCTGAATTTTGGTCCACTCCTTTTTGCAGATCATCTCTAATTCATTAAGAGTTTGAGGCTGTCCCTTGGCAGCTCGGAGCAGCTCGGAGCTTCAACATAAGTTTTCTATGGGATTAAGGTCTGGAGACTTGCTAGGCAAATCCATGACGTTAATGTGCTTCTTTTTGAGTCACTCCTTTGTTGCCATGGCTGTATGTTTTGGGTCATTGTCTTGCTGGAAGACCCAGCCACAACCCATTTTTAATGTCCTGGCGGAGGGAAGGAGGTTGTCACTCACGATTTTACGGTACAAGGCTCCATCCATTCTCCCATTGAAGCGGTGAAGTAGTCCTGTGCGCTTAGAAGAGAAACACCCCGAAAACATAATGTTTCCACCTCAAAGCTTGACAGTGGGGATGGTGTTCTTTGGGTCATAGGCAGCATTTCTCTTCCTTCAAACATGGCGAGTTGAGATACTGCCAAAAAGCTCAATTTTTGTCTCCTCTGACCACAACACCTTCTTCCAACCACTCACAGAATCATCCAGGTGTTCATTGGCAAACTTCAGACGGGCCTGCACATGCGCCTTCTTGAGCAGGTGGACATTGCGGGCACTGCAGGATTTAAAGCCATTAAGGCATAATGTGTTAGCAATGGTTTTCTTGGTGACTGTGGTCCCAGCTGCCTTGAGGTCATTAACAAGGTCCCCCTGTGTAGTTTTAGGCTGATCTCTCACCTTCCTCATGATCATGGATATCCCATGAGGTGAGATTTTGCATGGTGCTCCAGATCAATGTCGATTGACAGTCATTTTGTATTTCTTCCATCTTCTTACTATTTCACCAACAGTTATCTTCTTCTCACCCAGCGTCTTACTTATGGTTTTGTAGCCCATTTCAGCTTTGTGCAGGTCTATGATCTTGTCCCTGACATCCTTAGAAAGCTCTTTGGTCTTGCCCATGTTGTAGAGGTTAGAGTCTGACTTAATTGAGTCTGTGGACAAGAGTCTTTCATAAAGGTGACTATTTAAGACAGCCGTCTTTAACGCAGGTAAAAAGTTGATTAGGAACGTCTAACTGGTTTGTAGGAGCCAGAACTCTTAATGGTTGGTAGGGGATCAAATACTTATTTCTCTCAGCAAATTGAAAATAAATTTATATAATTTATACAATGTGATTTTCTGGATTTTATTTTGGATATATCTCCTCTCAATGTTAAAATTAACCTACCCTTAAAATTGTAAACTGTTCACGGCTAAGTGGGCAAACTTACAAAATCCCCAAGGGATCAAATAATTATTTTCTTCACTGTATTAAAAATTTTTACCATGTTGTACTATGTTTTCAGACAAAAACTGTTTTTAATCACATTACTTATGTTAGACTGCTATAGTTTTTCACATAACTGTACACCACTCTATCATAAATACCAGATTTGTGGAGTACAAGATTCTTCCGCCTGAGATGTGGATCTTTGCGACCCCTCCAGAGTGAATCTGGGCCTCTTGGCTGCCTCTCTAATTAGCGCTCTACTTGTCTGGGCTATCCGTTTAGGTGGAAAGACATGTCTTGGTAGGTTAGCAGTTGTGCCATTTTCCTTCCATTTAGAAATTATGGTTTGAGTAGTGCTCCCTGAGATGTTCAGAGCTTGGGTTATTCTCTTAAAACCTAACCCTGCAATACACCTTGCCAAAGTTTTATCCCTAAGTTGTCTGGGATGTTCCTTGGTTTACAAGATGCTGTTTGTTCAATAATGTTCTGTAACAACCTCTGAGGCCGTCAAAAAACAGCTATAGTTATTTTGACAATCTATATACAGATGTACTTTATTTACTAAATTAGGTGACTTCTAATTGGTCACATTGGATTTTATTTAGGGGTATCAGAGTACAGGGCACTTAATACATATGCACACCACACTTTTGGAAAAATTGGGAAGAAACGTACAATTTTCTTTTCAATTTGCTCTAGAGGATATTTTCATGTATGAATGGGCCAACATGCCAGCAAAATTGTGTGCCGACCTTGTGAAGACTTACAGAAAACGTTTGACCTCCTTCATTGCCAACAAAGGATACATAACAAAGTATTGAGAGGAACTTTTGTTATTGACTAGATTTTCCACCATAATTTGCAAATAAATTCTTTCCAAATCAGACAATGTGATTTTCGGGATTTTTTTTCCTCATTTTGTCTCTCATAGTTGAGGTCTACCTATGATGTCAATTACAGGCCTCTCTCGTCTTTTTAAGTGGGAGAACTTGCACAATTGATGGCTGACTAAATACATTTAATGAAATAGTAATTGTTTACTTTCAGATAATGAAAATCTTCCCGGCCAGAGGATTATGAAGGTATATAGATCAAGCATAGAAATGCATCCCATTATACTCTATTTCATGGGAAACCACGACAAATCTTACGGATTTTTGTGATACGGATATTTAATAAAAATAAGGGTCATAACTCTTATTCTGCATGCTTTTTGCACAGTAACTGCATTAGCAGACAGAACATGAATCAGTCTCACAGAATGAGGCAATCCTGGATCTGCAGAAAAATCCCCTGCGCAAAATTAAGAATCCATCTCTGAAATATACACAGATTTGTGCCATGGATACATGGAAGATCTTTCCTCCAGAAAAACAGCCTTAGGCCATGTTCACACGGCTTAAAACTGGACGTATTTCAGTCCGTAATTACGCGCCGGAGTGCGCAATTACGGGCTGAAAACGTCCCAGTCATTACGGTTAATCCACAGTTCTCATTTGAGAACTATGGATTACGTCTCCTCTCCCTGCTCGGCGAAAAACGCCGAGGGGGGAGATAATTGACATGTGAATTACCAGTGGCGTATACGCGCTGCTGGTAATGCAAGTCTATGGGCCGGCGAGGTGCCGGCCCCACCCCCGGCCACACGGCGTAATTGCGGGGCGTAATTACACCCGCAAATACACCATGTTAATCTAGCCTTATGCTACAGTTATCAGAGCTGCGTTTTGTAGTAACCAATGCACCTGTGTATCCATTAATGACCAGGACAGAATTTCATTCTCTGGAAATAATTAAAGGTTGTCATTTAATAACTACAGTAGAAGCAGAGATTTTAAAATCTATGAGTAATTTATGTGCAAGTATAATAGAAAGCGGTTTAATCTTTCATTATTTAATAAGTAACCAGAAGAGCCTTGATATAAACCACGATCATTTTCTTGTTTGCTGTTAATAAAATTAAACATTTTTAATGTATGAAAAATGAATTATTGAATTACTGATCCACACCAGAAATCTTTGACACGCTGCTGCTTGTTTTACTGTTATGAAACCTGAACAGAATAATGACACATAATATTTTTCAAATCCACATTGATTCAAGGATATCGTGCTACAAGAATGAAACATTATCTACCACAGGAGTTCAGCAAAGCTTAATCTGAATCAATTCTTTCAAAATAATAATAAGAATAGGTAGGTATTGAATTACCAGCTTCAAGGTGAGCCAAGGGGTACCGCGGCTTCTGTTGAATATGCTGATGGCACAGGTCCAGAAACCCTTAATAATAGACACTAATTGACTTTTCACAGTCGCATTATGTTTGCTACACTGAGACCCAGTTTAGACCTATTTTCCTGTTGAATTTCACTGACCCAGAGCTCAATGTGTTTTAAATAGGAGGGCAGTACATTTTTACTTATAATGGATAGGTAACACAGATCCTTTGTCTTTTTGATGTGTCATATTGAGTACTTGAGGGATAAAATGAGTGTCTAAAGGGCAAAAACATTTTCTCACAAACCTTTGACTGAAAAGATTTTAGTCCCCGGTGACTCAAAGGTTATTATGTAGATCATGTCAGATAACAGCCACTAACTGATGGCAAAGCATTTTGTTCTTAGTAATGTAATGGTTTTTCAGGTGACATGAACAGCCCCTAGTCATCTAAGGGCATGGTGCACATAAACTGGGTGTTACTAGAGAATCCTGGGCCCCATAGCAAACTTTTGGATGAGTCCCCTCCCTCCCCCTTTGCCAGCACTTCCCCCGACCTCAAACATTTACCAGTACAACTTAATAATAGTTAAGGAGTTACTAGATAATACAAGGAGCAAACACCTCACCATACATATAGCCATCATACGGTTACCAAACAAATCCCACTATACCAAGACTAACATTACTAATAATGCTACTACATAGGGACCAGATTATACTGCCAAAACTACAACCACAAATAACCATCACATAATGACTGAATAAGATCACTTTTTTG
>JAODAL010036481.1:0-41617 GCA_025379985.1 Phyllomedusa bahiana
CAATTTTCAAAATTTTACATTTTCAACTTCATCATTACCATATCTAACATTATTCATGCCCCACCAAATAACACTATTATTTACAACCCCCCCTTACCCTTCTACTACCAACCAATTTTATCTATCTATCTTTATTACTTCTATCTTCTATTTATCTATTTATTATCTACCCCTTAATCACCTTATAATCAATCTTTTTACCTATTATTTCTTCTAATCTCTAACTCCTTTATTTCTTTTTATTTCTCTATCTTTTTCAATTTTTCCATATTATAACATTTAAACTTTTTCCTTCTTCCTTTTTCTTACTATTATATTACACTTACATATTATTTTCTTTTTAATTTTATACTTTTATTTTTAAAAACCTTTAAACATTTTTATTAGACCCCCCTATCTTTCTTTTATCTATCTATCTACCCTTTCTATCTACCTATCTTCTATCTATCTATCTATTCTATTATCTATCTATCTATCTCTATCTATCTATCTATCATCTCTTTTTCTCATACTATCTTTTCTATCTATCTACTCCATATCTATTATCTATCTATTTTTCTTCTTTTTCTCATTCTTCTATCTATCTTTCATATCTATTATCATCTATCTATCTCTCATCTATCTTTTCTACATCTATCTAACATCTATCTATTCATATCTATTATCTACCCATATCTATCTATCTATCTACTCTTTTCTATTACCCCTATCTCTATCTATCTACTATCTATCTATTTCTATCTACTCATTTTGTTTTTTTATCTATCTATCTATTTTCATTATCTATCTCTATCTATCTATCTATATCTATCATTATCTTTTCTATCTATCTATCTATCTATTTATCTATCTACTCACCTACCTACCTATCCTATTCTATTATCTGTAAAAATCTATTATTAATCTAGATAATTTTGTAATGTGATAGATATTTGATCAAATTAATACAACATTTGACAGATAGTTAATATGACGGGTATGTAGGTGATAGATAAATTAGAAAATAAGTATGAGATTAGACTGACAATAAATAGATAAAAGATTAGATTGGGAATGGATTTGACAGATAGGAGATACTGTATATAGATAATACATCTATAACATGTATTTATCTAATTTATTCTCTGTCAAGCATATGATCTATTTATTTCATGTACATTAATGTTGTATTGATCAGTAGTGCATTGTGCCTAATTAGAAATACAAGTGCATCTCAAAAATTTTAAATTATTGAAAATCAAGGGGGTTCCCGGACTACTTTTTTTTTGTCAAGGGCCAAAAATGTTTTATTTTAAAACCTTGAAATTTCATACTGTAATAAGTTTAAAAATGGGGGTTTTTCTCATTTGACTTCATTTTTAAATATAAAATTATCTTTTTCGGGAAATCTCATTTTGTTTAGATGCCTAAAATTTCTTCATTTTTCTTTTTTTGTTATGAGTTATATTTAATTACCATCTATTAATTGGAAAGGATACCCATTTTTCATCCCATAAAGATACTTCCTTTTATTTAAAGAATACTTTTTCTTTTATCCTTATTTATTTATGAGGTTGGTTTTGGTTGACTCATCACTGTGTATTGCACTGTGTACACAGTACCATTTAATATATCTATATACTGGATGTACTGTGCATTATTGCTCACATCACATATACAGTAGTTTGTAAAGTACATTGTGTATATTTGCCAGCAGTTTTTTCCAGGTACATAGATGACACAGACTAAGCTCTGATAGATAGATTTGGACCATCTATGTATTTGTCTATCTAGCTCTGTTAAAGCAGAAATATTGCATTGTTACTTATATGAAATAGATCCTTACATTAGATCTTACAAAATGTACATTACCCAAAAACCGTCACCCATCAAAAAAGTAGGGGATACCCACCCAAAAAGCCCCACATGGGAATGGGAATACCCCTTAAAGGTAAGCAAGGAAAATGTTCTCCACTATAAGGGTTTTTTATATTATGGTGAAGTCTATAAGAACAAATTTGGGGGGTTTAGATGTATAAATACTGTACATTTAACCCCTGTGTGTCAGAAATTTCAAAACAGTACTTTTGGCCACTAAACCAATGACGCCCCTTTTGCTCCACTGGTTGACCCTTTCCCCACCCTTTTTGGGCGAGTCATCTCAAAAGATGCGGTGGATAAGTCGTTGATAACCATCAGTTACAGATGAAACCAGAAGTTTACATTGTATAAAAAGCCCCATCTGCAGGTTTTTCTCACTATCTGACATAAAATCAAATAAACCTCCCCTTTAGGGTCAATTAGGAACCCAAAAATTTATATTCCAAAATGCCAAAATAATGAAGAGAGAATTTAAGGCTTTTCATTACTTTTGCAAAGTCAGAAGTTTACATAACTGGGATTACTTCTTTTAAAACAATTGGGACACTATATATGATGCATGTTTTTGGAAGTTTCTGTTTGGGTTTATTGGCAACATCTGAGCCACCTGTGGATGTATTTTTTAGTACACCAGAAACACTCGCTTCTTTTGGGGAAAACACAGGGAAAGTCCAAAGAAATAGCAAGATATCGGGAGAGAATTGTGGATTGACAGGCGGGATCACCTTCCTGCAATTCCGATACCTGAAGGACTTTTTATCTATACAAAAAATTAATGCAAGTAAAAACAAATGGGAATGTCCAGTCCATCATACCGCTCAGGAAAAGGTTTCTGTTATCAAGAGAATTCTTTGGCCAGCATGTGCAAAAAAAACCCAAAAAAAAATGAAAAGACCCCTTTTAAAACTTGGGAAGCTGGGCATTGGCAAAACCACTGAAACTAATATGTACCAGCATGTCTGAAAGGGGCCCCTTTGACAGAAGAAAAATAAAAAACCGATTAATGTTTGAAAATGCACAAAAACAAAGACCTACAAATTTTTTGGGACCCAATCCCGTGGTCGACAAAATAAAATTGAACTGTTTGGCCATAATGACCAACGTTACATTTGGAGAAAAAGGGGGAAGCTTGGAACTTAGGAAAACCTCCCAACTGGAAAACGGGGGTGGGAGCATCATGTTAGGGTTTTTTTGCTGCTGAGGATGGTCACTTCCAAAAAAAAGATGGCACATCATTAAAGAAAATTTTGGGGAAAACTAAGCAATATTTAAACACAACCAAAAGTTAAAGCTTGGGCGGTAATGGGGCTTTTAAAAGGACAAAGACCAAGTGTACTGCCAAACGGGCCAATTTGGGTTTAAGGGGAAAACCCAAATCAATGTTTTGGAGGGCCATCACAAAACCCTGACTCAATCCTATTAAATTTATGGGCAAACGAAAGGAAAGGGGCGAGCAAGGGGACTACAAAAAATGGCTCATTTTCACCAGTTTGCCAGGAGGGGGGGCCCAAATTTTTACCAAAATATTGTGAGGGTGGCTTTTTCATTTTTGGCCCCCCTGTTCTGGCTACTTTTATTTGGCTCTTATAAACAAGTGGATCTGTCCTCTGCAATTATCCCACTGTGCTTCCAATCTGCTCCCCCCTCCTATCACTGCATGTTGCTCGCTATTTTAAGGGACATGCACCTTACTGCCATGTTTGGCTTTTGTTGTATTCCTGACATTATATAGACTATTTGTGCATTGGTATCTGACCTTCGGGATGACCCCCCACCTAGTAACCTGTCTGTTGCCTGCCCTGACCTTTTAGCTTTGACCCTGACTATGAAAGAAATTTGCCTGCCTTGATCTTGGGCCTTCATAGATCTGCTTCCCATACACTCCCTTGGTACTGCAATTGGATGCCAGCTATCACTAATTCCTACTTAGCATGAACAGATTCTCTGGGAAATTCTGAGATAATACAAGGGAATCCCTCATTCAGGAACTTCATCTTTTAGGCAGCATGGACAGCAGCTACAAGTAGCATCTCTTTCTCTAAAGAGGACCCATGTACATGCATCACTTAGACATTGATATATAATGAGTGTTGAGTGATTACGTTGGCTATCGACATCGGTCGATGGTCGATAGTCGACCATCATCGACAAGATATTCGATGGTAGATGATCGCCGATGACCATTAAAGTCTATGGGAGAGCAACAACACCTTCATTCTTACACCCAAACAGGGCTGGAGAAGCTGGAATTAACATCCACAACAGTCAAATGGATACGTGCTACATCTTAGGCAACACACTTAGGTTATAAAAGTCACAGAAAAAAACTCACAGACTATTCACTATCCCTGTCTTGTACCACAGCCTGACCCTTAAACCTGCATGACCCACAAACTAAAGAGTGCCAAAAGGGCAGTATGATTGAACCATCATTTTACTTGAACTGGACATTGAATTCCCTGTCCTGGAACCAGCATGAGCCCCAAAACCTGCAATACCCCAAATTTTAAAAAGTGCCGGAAAAGGACCCTTTGAACCACCATTTTAGTTGAACTGGACATTAACTATATCTGTCCTGAAACCGCAGAATGACCTTTAAAACCTGTCTGACCCACAGATTAAAAAGTCCCGGGAAATAGGAGCCCTTTGAACCATCATTTTAGTTGAACTGGACATTGACTAAACCTGTCCTGGGCCACGTATACCCCAAACCTGCATGACCCCCAAAATTTGTGACCGTGACTGGAGGAACGAGGAGGTAAGACTGCTGATGCAGGTTGCATTAAACCACTGAAGGACAATTGGCGACGTTGTTTTGTTACTTAGATTCACAGGGCCTGACCCAGGGGATGACAGGCCTGACGGGCCTGCAACTGACGATCTGCTGGCATGCGTGTTGTCTCCAGCACTGGAAGGAGCACTTTCTCTCGAACCTCTACCTCCATGTCCCACCCCCCTCTTTGCTCGCTTACCACCTGAATTTCGCTCCATGTTTCAGAAATATAAAAATTTTTAGAAGGTATGGAAGAGTTTTGGAAATGTCTCTTATTAAAAGACGGCAAATCACAGCTATTCTCAAATCCCTCAAATCAAAACAAAATTGCTGGATTCAAATTTAACTGCAAAGTAGATCTATGAACAAAACTTGACTGACCAAAAGTGAAAAAAACACCTGTCTGAAATGTATACGGATATTAAAAAGGGATTTTTGGCACCTTTCAAATTTACCTGTGGTGACTACAAAATTGCTGTATTCACATTTAAGTGCAAGGTGCCTCAATGAACAAAGCAGTACTGCGCCAAAGTGAAAAAACACGTATCTGAAATGTATTCGGATAATAAAAGGTGTTTTTGGCACCTATCAACCTATGCTGACTACAAAATTGCTGGATTCTAATTTACCTGCAAGGTGGCTATATCAACAAAGCTGGAATGGGCAAAATTGAAAAAGAACACCTATCTGAAATGTATACTGATAATAAAAGTGGAGTTTTGCACCTAACAAAGAGACCTGCAGTTACTAGAAAAGATGTGTATCCTATTATAAGTTCAGGCTGCCCAATATCCAGGAAATATTTCAATAGAAAACTGTTAATAATAAAGCTATTGCAGTGCAATGTCTACACTAAGTCTTGGTGAACTATATCCAGTATTCTTTAAAGAGCTTGTCTGTGTTCGCCCGCGGCCCCGCCCCCCACACCCACCCGTGACTTTACAGCGGTAGATGCTCCTACATAAAATCTTCCAATCTCTGATCTAACTAAGTTGTAAGGATCACAGCTAACAGTAGAGCTTTCTCTGTGAAGAAATAAAATAATTTCGCTGAGCTGTTTGGACACAGGCAGAGCGCAGGTCCTACTCCTATGAGACGCTGAGAGACACTGATCATGAACAGGAAGGGCTGTTCTATGTAAAACGAGGTCATGTGATTTTTCCAGACATTCGCAACCACACACATCACAGTCATGACGTCGCACACACATCTCACCCTGCTCTATTCTGTAAGCTGATTTGCTGGCCGCCAAAATGACAGGAAGCGCCGAAAATGGCGCGATATTAATAGATGATGCACAGATTTTAACCTAAATTATCGCATGATCTAAAAATTTCGATCAACATAAAAACTGTGCCGATTTCAACTTTGTCGATAATAATCGCTCAACACTAATTATAATGGGAACGGTGTAATGCTTTCTATTCCCTGGGGATGGCGCTGAAGGGAAACACTTGCTGCCATGTACAATTTCACTATGGAAAAATATCATTACTGTGAATGATTTACACATAGAGCATTTATCCCATTTGGTAGAATGAATGACAATCCTGTGATTAAAGTGTTCGGTTATTATCTGCAGTTACTACTTGACACTTACAAATTAGTCATTTGATATCAACGTCACTTCAGTGCTTGAGAATGGCAGCGCAAGTATCACTTATAGTGTCAAATATTACACTATTCAGCTCGTAGGATGTGTAATATGAAAGAAAAGGAAGACATTTCCTTTCATGCCACAAGATTTTTTAACACTTGCTCCAAAAACAAGGAGAAAAAAGTTTTTTTCCTTAAACAGATTTTCTATAGTAAGTATGGAAACTTCATTTAGTATCCACGTCCTTTGGGATACTGAATAGATTTTTGGGACTATAGAAGGCACCAGACTAGTTACCAGAATGGAAATGACACAAAAAAGGGCAGGGCCCTGAAATATGTAAAAAAAATTATCAGGTATGGCATGTCCCAATACCAATATTTTCTCTAATCTAATCCTTATCTCTAACCTAGTGCTTAGTGTAACGTTATCCTGTTTGGGTATTTTAGGAGTTAAATTACTTTTCAGTGTTGCTCCAGGCCACTCATAGCTCGATCCATGGGTATGTTTCTGGCGCAACTGTCCGACGTCCCTTCCATTTCCTCTAGGTTATGTCTGCGACGTGGAAAGCGGAAGTGATGCTTCACTTCATGTTGGACGTTATATGTTATGTTCAATGTCACTTATAGTTTCCCAAAATATAGAGTTATCCTAGGAAGACCAGAAGTTATGTCAGACTGGAAGTGAGGCCACAGCGAGAGGTCTAGAACTTGGGACCTGGAGCGATGCTGAAAGATAAATTAAACCCTAGTCCCAAGTCAAATTTTTTTGTTGTTGACGATTTATGGCAAAAATGTATTCATGCCTACCCGAATTTACTCATTTAGACTAAGGTCAAATTTGACATTGATCTCAATCAACAAGGTTCCCAACTTCAATTTCACTGTTTTCCTGACCATGGCAGCAAAAATCCCAGACAAATAAGGGTAGTTTAAGTGAATAGGGCCAGATTGTAATACGTTGTATCACTGCTATTAAAAATATATATCCGCTGTCACTGACATCATGTCCTCTCTCTATCTCAAACTAAACCTCACTAAAATTTAACTTCTTATCATTCACCCGTCTACTAACCAACCCTACCCAGCTATTTATGTCTCAATGTGTGGCACCACCAAAAACCCCTAGGCAGCGGGCCCCTGTCTTGGGGTTTATTAGTTTTTCGATCTGCCCCTTCCCCCCCTTTCAATCCCTTGCACCTCCTGTACCTGCACCTCAAGAACCTCCCGAACCCGTCCTTTTTCTCACTGGGGAAAAACAATTCAAACTCTCATTGTTGTTCTTATTTTTTTCCCGTCTTGACTACTGTAATCCCTATTTTGTTGGTTCCCTCTCTGTAAAACTCCCCTCCCCCAAATCTGCCCTAATGCAGCAGCCGGCTTTTCTTTTTTTCCCGCCGTATACTGATCCTCTCCCCTTGTCAGTCACTGTAGGGTTGCCATTCAGTACAGGATACAACATAAATAATCCCCTCTCTCTGTCTACCCCCCTACTTGATCCTCCCCCTCTGCTGAGGATATCAGATTACATTCCTCAATTCACCGAAACCCCCAATGCCCAACTTCAAGTTTTTCCACGTGCGCACCAGTTTCGGGAAAACATGCTACGGGTACACTCAAAACCCCTCTTTTTTAAGGGGGTCTGAAATACCTTCTCGGTTTCATCCACCCCCTAGCGCACACATTTCTTCACTCCACCCTTCAGCATTCTGTTATAGATTACTGTAGGGTGGCAGACTCATTGTTAAACGACAATAATATTTTAATTGAAATCAAAGAAACACATTAAACATTTTTAAAAATATTTTTGGGGGGGTCCGTTTTTTGGTAAGAAAAGTCCCCAAAAAAAATGTATTTAACAAACACTGTGTGAACTAGCTTGATTAACATACTTTCACGGGTTTAAAAATTTTCGGTTCGTTTTACTATTGTACAATTTTGTACCTTCTAAAGATCAGGTATTGCGGTACACGGTAGTAAAGGTCCCGGGGAAAAAGTAAAAGTGGCCTTGGCCCCAGGGACCTCCATCTTTTTAAAAACACACGCTTGTTTTTTCATTGCTTTTAAATTGATAGTTCATTAAAAAATAGTCAAGTATCGCATAAACAGTACCACCCATATTTCCCCCCATAGGTGACAGACCAATCCCCTTCAAAAACCCGCGCATCTGCGTGTACTCTACAGACCCACCCATAAACGCAGCAATGCAATAATGCCCCCTAAAAATATGTACAGCCCCCTGTAACCAATAAACACATGCACCCTTCATAAACCGTGACCTTCAGAGTCTTCCTTCCCCCAGTCGCATACCATAGGGAGCTGAAATCACACTGCAGACAATAGAAGAACAACTGCCCCACCTTCTGCTGTACTGCGGCTACCACCTTCTCCCTGGTGGTGTAAGCAGCATATAAGAAGGATGCCCCCTACTGATAGAAATAATACAGAACCTTGTGTTTCCATACATTTTTGTTTTGGTAACTTTTGGGTTTAATTTTAGACGTGGGGCAAAAAAATTTTTGGTTTTCCACAAACTTCTCACAATATTGGTAGGATTTTGCCCCATTCCTCTGGCCAGAACTGGTGTAACTGAGCCATGTTTGTAGGTCGCCTTGCTCGCACCTGCCTTTTCAGCTTTGCCCATAAATTTTCAATAGTATTGAGATCAGGGCTTTGTGATGGCCACTCCAAAACATTGACTTGGTTCACCTTAAGCCACTGTAACCAGCTTAGCAGTATGCTTGGGGTCATTGTTCATTTGGAAGACCCATTTCTACCCAAACTTTAACTTCCTGGCTGATCTCTTGAGATGTTGCGTCAGTATTTCCACATAATATTTCTTCATTATACCATCGATTTTATGAAGTGCACCAGTCCCTCCTGCAGCAAAACAAGCCCACAACATGATACTGCCACCCCGGTGTTTCATAGTTGGGATGGTGTTCTTAGGCTTCCAAGCTTCTGCCTTTTTCCTCCAAACGTAACGATGGTCATTATGGCCAAACAGTTCACTTTTTGTTTTTTCAAACCACAGGACATGTCTCCAAAAATGTAGGTCTTTGTTCCTGTGTGCTTTTACAATCTGGCTTTTATATGTTTCTTTTGGAGTAATGGCTTCTTGGTGGCAGAGTGACCTTTCAGCCACTGTTGATACAGTACTCGTTTCACTGTGGTTAATGAAACAAACTTACCAGCTTCCACCAGCATCTTCACAAGGTCTTTTGCTTTTGTTCTTGGGTTGATATGCACATATCAGACCAAAGCACATTCATCTCTGAGACAAAGAACCTGTCTCCTTCCTGCACGGCATGATGGCTGGACATTCCCATCTTGTTTGTACTTGCGTATAATTGTTTGTACAGATGAACATGGCATCTTCAGGTGTCTGGAAATTGCACCCAAAGATGATCCAGACTTGTGCAAGACCAATATTCTCTTCCTGATATCTTGGCTGATTTCTTTAGACATTTCCATGATATTACATACAGATGCAGTGTTTTTGTGTTGTGCAATTTACAGATACCTGAAGGTACATCCACAGATATGTCTCTAATTAACTCAGATGTTGCCAATAAACCTATCGGAAGCTTCCAAAGACAAGACATCATCATATGGGCTGTCCCAAATTGTTTAAAGGCAGAGTAATCCTGACTTTACAAAAAGTAGTAAAAATTCCTTAAAAAATTCTCTCTCTCATTTTTCTGGCAATTGACAAATATAAATAATTGACCTAAAACGGGGAAGGTTTATTCTAATTTCATGTCAGATAGTGAGAAAAACATGCAGATGTGTTTTTTATATAGTGGATGTAAACTTCTGGTTTCAAAAATATAAGCCGCCATGTATTGTACGGTATTAGTGGTTAATACCTCCCTGGTGGTCTAGGGAAACATTCCCCAATGTTAGTCAAACAAGTAACTTTAAAATACCCCAAACTTTAGTCATTGTGTACAGTCAAAATGAGTTCCCCTCGAGTCATAGCATCTAGTGGAGGTTAAGCTTAATAAAGGCTAGCTCGAGAATAGGAGGGGTTAATGCTCGTCCCCAGGTGGACTAGGTTGGTGTCCAGTGGTATTTTTGTATCCTCGTTAAAGGCTTCCAAAATCCAGCAATCTGGGGTAAATAGATAAATCAGTTCGCTTATTATACTCACATATTAACTTAGGGCCCCAATTGATCGAGAGCCAACAGGGAGCTCCTTTTAAATTTTTTTTTTTTTTATTTTTTTTTTTTTTTTTTTCTTTTTTTTCTTTTTTTTTTTTTTTTTTTAAAAGGTGTATAATTTAAAAAGCCCCCGGGTTTCCCCTTGTGGGGGCCAAAGGTTTTTTTCCCCTTTATTCCCCTTTCCCACCCGGTGAAATCTGCTTTTTTTAAAAATTCAAAAATATAATTAGGGAGGCATGAGACCGAGAGCAACAGGCAGCTCCTGCATTTCAAATCTGTAGCAAAGTCTGCTATGTCCTGTGTCCCTGACAGGAGGTTAAAGGGGTTGTCTCCCTACAGAGTTTCATAGGATGCATGAATGAAATACTCTGTCACTTCCTGGTTCAGACTGACTGATTTGCATACAGCTCCGTGGTGTATTCAACTCTGTGTTTTCAGTTGCTAATTAGTTTTAGATTTTTCTCAGAAGCTTTCTGAATCTACTAGCAGAGTTTTTATCTGATCCCTCAAACAAAAGCCCTAATTAGTGCTTGTTACTTTAGATAAATCAAGCTTTTTACTGCTGCTCAGCACAGAGGCTGCCATGACTTGTGTGATGACATCACTCACTGCTATCACATAGAACAAACAGCAGGGGGGAGAGCTGTACACAGGTCAGTTACTGAGGGAACTGAAATAGCCAGGGAGGTGATTAATTCACTTGTATCTCCTTAACAAAAACAGATGAACAAAGCAATATGTTTGGAAAATGTCTTTATTTTGTGTTCCCTACATTTGAAAGCTATTCTTTGTAGCGAGACAACCCCTTTAACACGATTTTCGTATCATACCCCTTCCAGTCTTCATTGATCACAGAAATCAGTGCCAGGCAGGGGCAAAGACGGCTGTGCAGCTGTGGGTAAACTACATTTGTTCTTTCTTTTTGGGACTTTTAACCTTGTAGATCTGATCTGCTGCCAACATGTTATAGAGCAGATTGATATAAAGTTTTGTTTCAACAGGTTCTGTAGAAAGTTGTATTTAATTCATTTAAATCTCTGCTCATTTTGGCATGAGTCCAGTGGGTGGGGCTATCAATAACAGCCTTCAGTTATGAGGTTGGATGTAGAGATGCCTGTCGTTACCAATAAAACTGGAGTCCTTGACTCAGAATAAGGGATATACAAATCTGCTCAGGCTCTTCTGCTCCTATCCGTTGCCTGCAGATCAAATGCCATGTTCAGTGTGATAGGTTCCCTTTAAATAATGCTAACCCAATCAGCACGGCTTTGCCCATGTGTCCACATAAACAATATAGGAACTGTCATTCATTGTAATGGATATATAGGTAATGATGCCTTCTTTCCTCCATACACATGATGTAGGTATATACAGTGCTGCCCAGTGTTGGACTGGGGTTTCTAGGGCCCACCAGTGGAATTTCATTCTGGGGCCCATCAGTGGAATTTCATTATGGGACCTACCAGAGGAGTCAATTCTGGGGCCCACCAGTAGAGGTGATTCTTGGGGCCCACCAGGGGAGATGATTCTTGGGGCTCACCAGTGGAGATGATTCTTTGGGCTCACCACTGGTGTTGATTCTTGGGGCTCACCAGTGGAGTTGATTCTTGGGGCTCACCAGTGGAGTTGATTCTTGGGGCCCCCCAGTAGAGTTGATTCTTGGGCCCACCAGTAGAGTTGATTCCTGGGACCCGCCAGTAGAGTTGATTCTTGGGACCCACCAGTAGAGTTGATTCTTGGGACCACCAGTGGAGTTGATTCTTGGGGCCCACCAGTAGAGTTGATTCTTGGGGCCCACCAAGGAAGTTGATTCTTGGGGCCCACCAAGGGAGTTGATTCTTGGGGTTCACCAGTGGAGTTGATTCTTGGGGCCCACCAGTGGAGTTTATTCTTGGGCCACCAGTGGACTTAATTCTTGGGGCCCACCAGTGCATTTGATCCTTGGAGCCCACCAGTGCATTTGATTCTTGGAGCCCACCAGTGCAGTTGATTCTTGGAGCCCACCAGTGGATTTGATTCTTAGTGCCCACTAGGGGAGTAGATTCTTGGGGCCCACCAGTGGTGTTGATTCTTGGAGCCCACCAGTGGTACTGGTAGGTATCCCTGATACTTTGACTCTTGCTTCTTGCCTCTTTCTCTTTGCCTTTCTGCCTCTTCCAAGGATGTGTATAAAGTTTTATAGAAGCTGCGAGCAAGTCCGAGCCTGGTGCTTCCCGCTTGTCTTGCCCCTTTGTGTGGAAGGAGTTTACTATAAATAAGAAGGAAACTTTGGATATCAATACACAACCGGCAGGATCCAGCAAAAGTGATATAATCATGTAAAGCAGAACCTGCAATGGGTTAAGAATCCATGGACTGAATTCCAGCTCATGACCATAATATTTCATTACAAGCTTGATGAGGCTTCTTCGATCATGCATGGCAAAAATGGATTGCGAACAGTCAGTGCCCTGTACACAGACCTGACCGGAAAATGAAAACTTTCTAGGTAGATAATCACTTTCTGGTACGGCTGGTGCACAGCTCCCCCATCTGATTTATAACATTAAATTAAAATAGATGAACAAGGCAGTTCATTGAAATGGCTCTCCATAAAGCACGTATGAGGAGAAGAGAGACAGATCAATACATGGTACATTGTCATCCATCATCTGCTACTCAGAGCTTACACGACCTAGGATGATGAATGGCAAAAAACAGGAGAAGAATGCAGCACGATTCTTTTTTGATGGACATTTACCTTCCTCGATGTTTCTTAGAGCTGGGAATTAAAGGGGGAGCGGACGGCAGGCTCTTATATTAAAGGGAATCTGTCACCAATTTTTCTTTTTACTTAATAAATCAAGACCCTGATCCATATTCTTCTCCTCTCAGCCGTTTTTATTTTCTGATTGTAGAATTCTCAATTTGGCCGTGTATATATGATTATGGGGAAGACATTCTTGTTTCCACTGCTTTAACAGCAGTCAGAGAGATACTTTACAGCAGCTTCATGCACATAGGATTCTTAAGACAGTTTCTGTCCCATAGGCGTCTATAGGATAGTTTTCACTGTGAAGGGAGGGGAGAGGGGGAGCTGTGACATCTCTTCTTGTGACTGGTGGATTCTGTGTTATCTGTACACAATGGTGTCTCCTTTCAGCTTAACCCTGCTTTTACTGATAATGAGCACACTGCTGAAAAACTTTCTAAACAGAGCAGGAAGTGTCAGACTATTATTAGGCCTAGTGGCCAAAGTGAAAACTACAGGACTTAAAAATTATTAAAAAAATATTGAAAGTGATCTGGAAAATTAAAAAAAACATAACCAAAAATTTCTACAAAATGTGTTTAACATAAAAATGTGAGTTAAACAATAAGTCATTCCCTTTAAGGACATGCCCTCTATAGTGCCACACCACTACAATGGAGCAACCAGTGTCAGTCAGGGATCGGAACAGCTTTGTGATAAACATGTTGCTTCTCCCTGTGAGTTAGGATTCCCAGGGAACGTGACTCTCCCACAAGGCTCCTCTGCTGACAGCCCCCTGCATACACCTTGCCAAGTCTGTAATATGGAATCAGCAGGAGAGTCTGCACTGTGTGCAGTCTGAGAGTGAAGTCTGGAGGCTTGTAAAGCCGCGGGTCTATTATCTTTGGTTTTATGCCATTCATAAAGACATAAATGTCTATATCTCTCCGTGCAGTTCATGGGCACTGGGGGTATACTTGACAACTGTGGCCTTTCCTATCCTAGGAAATGTGGGTGCCCGCTGCGGAGAATGGGACGTCACACAGCTTTCCTGGATCTTGCATAGCCTGCTGCATAGGCAATCCAGTGTTCAGAAAAGCTAGATCATAACCCATCCCCCACAGTGGGCACCCAGGACAAACTGATCTTTGGTATATATCCTGTATTTTGTGCTATTGGACAGCAGGCTCAGACCATATAAGTGAGGGAACCTTAACCCCTTAACGATCGCCCACCGACTTTTGGCGTCAAGCATTTCAGGTCGCACGTTTGCAGCAAGGTCTTTTGTTGTTGCAGCAGACATCGGGGTTTGAGAACAAAGTTGTACTTCACAGCCCTGATCCCAGTGCAGCCTCTGTAAGCGCCAGGGAGCGGGGGAACTTCCGCTCCCCGTCGCTTAACCCTTTGATTTCTGCGATTCGTGACCGCAGCATAATCAAATTGCTTTCCCCCGCTCTGTCGGGTGATTGGGAACGGCTGCACAGTCAGCCCTGGGGAACAAGAGTAGCCCCAAGGCTGTCTGTGTAAGAAGCCAGCAATCAGGGCAAACTCTGTGCTGCCCTGACTGCTGCCTGTGTCAAACTGACACAAATTATAATGTATTAGCATATGTGAATATGCTAATACATTACTAAGTGTAAAAAAAAAAAAGTAAAATAGTTCTCCCTTTATGGGATTTTTTAAAAAAAGTAAAAAAACAAAGTGTAGAAAAAAAAAATTAATAAAAAATAATTGTGCATACATTACACACACATATTAGGTATCCACCT
The DNA here is from genome assembly GCA_025379985.1 of Phyllomedusa bahiana. Taxonomy (NCBI): domain Eukaryota; kingdom Metazoa; phylum Chordata; class Amphibia; order Anura; family Hylidae; genus Phyllomedusa; species Phyllomedusa bahiana. The sequence continues at coordinate 14,894 of JAODAL010036481.1, forward strand.
GACCATAATAACCAGTAGAATTAATCTTAGTAAGTGTGAAATGTGAATGGTGTAAAAATCTAAAAAAAAATTAAAAATAATTTATAAGTGAACTTAAACTATTCATCCTAAAAGTACAATTTATCATGAATAAAACAAAGCCTCATGCAACTGTATCATTGAAAAAATAAAAAAGTTACGCTCTATGTCTGGAGACATGCTTGGCCAGTCCAGTACCTTTACCTTCATTTTCTTAGCAAGGCAGTGGTCCTCTTGGAGCTGTGTTTGGGTCGTTTTCATGTAGGAATGCGGCCCTATGGTCAGCAGTGTCACAGTACATGTTGGAATTCATGGTTCACTTAATGAACTGTACCTTCCCACAGCAGGCAGCACTTATGCAGCCCCATCCATGACTCTCCCACCACCATGCTTGACTGTACTGTAGGTAAGAAACACTTGTCTTTGTACTCCTCACCTGGTTGCCACCGCACACTCTTGACACCATGTGAACCAAATAAGTTTATCTTGGTCTCATCAGATCACAGGACATGGTTAAAGAATCTTCAGCAAACTGTTTGTGGGCTTCCTTGTGTATCATCTTTTGGAGAGGCTTCTTGGGATGACATCCATGACGACCAATTTGATGCAGTGTATGGAGTATGGTCTGAGCACTGATAGGCTGACCCTACATCCCTTTCACCTTTGCTAGCTGCACTTATACGTCTTTCTCTGGATATGACACTGAGCACATGCACTCAACTTCTTTGGTTGACTATGGCAACGTCTGTTCTGAGTGGAACCTGTCTTGTTAAACCACTGTATGCTATTGGCCACTGGGTTGCAGCTCAGTTTCAGGGTGTTTGCAATCTTCTTATAGCTTAGGCCATCTTTATATAAAGCAAAAAAAAAATTTTTCAGATCCTCAAAGAGTTCTTTGCCATGAGGTTCTTCCAGTGACCAGTATGAGAGAGAGTGAGAGCGATAACACCAAATTTAACACACCTGTTCCTCATTCACACCTGAGATCTTGTAAGAATAATGAGTCACATGACACTGTGGAGGGAAAATGGCAAATTGGGCACAATTTGTCCATCTTCACTTAGGGGTTTACTCACTTTTGTAGCCAGCTGTTTAGACATTGATGGCTGTGTTGAGTTATTTTGAGGGCACACAGTTATACAAGCTGTACAGTGACTTCTTTACATTGTACAGTGACTTCTTTACATTGTATCGAAGTGTCATATCTTCAGTGTTGTCCCATGAAAAGATATAATACAATATTTACAAAAATGTGAGGGGTGTATGCACTTTTGTGAAAAATTTGTATACAAATACAGTGAGAAAAAAAAAGTATTTTGTCAGCCAACAATTGTGCAAGTTCTCCCACTTAAAAAGATGAGAGAGGCCTGTGATTGACATCATAGGTCGACCTCATCTATAAGAGACAAATCCAGAAAATCCCATTGTCTGAATTGGAAAGAATTTATTTGCAAATTATGGTGGAAAATAAGTATTTGGTCGATAACAAAAGTTCATCTCAATACTTTGTTATATATATATAGGACAAACGTTTTCTGTAAGTCTTCACAAGGTTGGCACACACTGTTGCTGGTATGTTGGCCCCTTCCTCCATGCAGATCTCCTCTAGAGCAGTGATGTTTTGGGGCTGTCAATGGGCAACATGGACTTTCAACTCCCTCCAAAGGTTTTCTATGGGGTTGAGATCTGGAGACTGGCTGGGCCACTCCAGGACCTTGAAATGCTTCTTACGAAGCCACTCCTTAGTAGCTCTGGTGGTGTGCTTGGGATCATTGTCATGCTGAAAGACCCAGCCACGTTTCATCTAGTGCCCTTGCTGATGGAAGGAGGTTTGCCTCAAAATCTAATGATACATGGCTCCATTCATTCTTTCATGTACACGGATCAGTCGTCCTGGTCCCTTTGCAGAGAAACATCCCCAAAGCATGATGTTGCCACCCCCATGGTGCACAGTAGGTATGGTGTTCTTTGTATGCAACTCAGCATTCTCCCTCCTCCAAACATGACGAGTTGTGTTTCTACCAAACAGTTCTACTTTGGTTTCATCTGACCATATGACATTCTCCCAATACTCTTCTGGATCATCCAAATGCTCTCTAGCAAACTTCAGACGGGCCCAGATCTGTACTGGCTTCAGCAGGAGGACACGTCTGGCACTGCAGGACCTGAGTCCCTGGTGGCGTAATGTGTTACTGATAGTAGCCTTTGTGGTCTTGTATGTCTTCCATTTTCTAATTATTGCTTCCACAGTTGATTTCTTCACACCAAGCTGCTTGCCTGTTGCATTTTCAGTCTTCCCAGCCTGGTGCAAGGCTACAATTTTGTTTCTGGTGTCCTTCGACAGCTCTTTGGTCTTCACCATAGTGGAGTTTGGAGTGTGACTGTTTGAGGTTGTGGACAGGTGTCTTTTATACTGATAACAAGTTCAAACAGGTGCCATTACTACAGGTAATGAGTGGAGGACAGAGGAGCCTCTTAATGAAGAAGTTACAGGTCTGAGAGCCAGAAATCTTGCTTGTTTGTAGGAGACCAAATACTTATTTTCCGCCATAATTTTGCAAATAAATTCTTTCCAAATCAGACAATGTGGATTTGTTTTCTCATTTTGTGTCTCATAGTTGAGGTCTTCCTATGATGTCAATTACAGACCTCTCTCATCATTTTGGTGGGAGAACTTGCACAATTGGTGGCTGACTACATACTTTTTTTCCCCCACTGTACACTACTCACAAAGTTAGGGATATATAGATTTTGGTTGACAATTTAGGATGAACATAAAGGGTGATATGTATGAATGGGGCTGTGCCAGTGTTGCAGCTTACTTTGAGTACTGAAACATTTAGACATTGGACATGTGCATCTAAAGGTAAGGGATGGGCTCATTTACATTGTTTAAAAAAAATTCAAGAAATTTCAATTCCAATCAAGAGCCAAATATCCCTAAATTTTTTTTGTGTGTGTATATATATATATATATATAGTACTAACAATCTTGTCCATGTGTATATGTATATATAATTCTATACTTTTAGAGGTGAAGCTGTATTATATTTAGCAGTGGGGAGGTGGTGCGTGTCTTCTTTGTTGTTCCTTAAAAAAACATCCCAAAGTATTCATCAGAGTTCCAAAAGCCTTAAAAAGATGGAAATTCTCTACATACCACTTGGCATATTGCTTGTTGGCACAGTACACAGTACACAATATTGACCCAAATATTTGTTATTATTGGCCTAATACTTCCATCAAGCTGAAATCTCAAATTACCATATTGATTTCTATTATGCACCATCCTTTGATCAACCAGCAGCTAAGCAGAGCGAGTAGTGCAAGACAGACACCTATTCACATTTGGTTTCAAACCTATATGACCGGCTTAGAAGCGTCTTGAACATCTGTGAGATGAAGTCTTCCAGTTTTTGGAGCCTATTGGACAATTGCTCCTTTTGTTTTCCCTGTATTCCCATCTGGCATGCATACTGTACAGTGCATGGTGCAGAATTTTATAGGACTGCATCCTTTTCTGTATGTAGGTAACATTTTCTATTTATCCAGTTGACTTGTTTGAAAATCTTTGTGACAGCTGGTTATTTGGTACACATGGTATCACTGAATATGAAAATGCATTGAATAGATGCTCTGTAATGCTATCTAACCAGGATGTTGGACGTGAAGCAAAGCAGTGCCTGGAATCTGCTCAGTTGGTTGCCTCTTCCAACTCATCAAGTTGATTCTAGCCAAGAGGCTAAATCTAAATTCCTTACGACTACAAGAAACAGAACTATTGAAGTACAGCCTAAATGTTGTATCTGAGTGATGAACAAGCACAGTGACATATGGCAGGTAATGAGCCTGTGTATTAAACATGACCTCAAACAAATGATTTAAAGGGGTTGTCTCACTGCATTGAATCATCTTACCTCAGTTCTGTTTTCTTGGTTTCATTTTGAATTCAGGGATGTGTTTAGTGGCTTCTACTAGGCTGCAGTAGAAGTCAGGTCTGTAGCTATAGCAACCAGCACTGACAGCCTATCAGGAGAGATCAAACAGGTCTGTAGCTATAGCAACCTGAGGAGCGGATGCATCCCATACAAGAGGGGATATCTCAGAATAGGTAGGACACTGTTAATGAACACATATTGCAAAGTGACTTGTTTTTGCAAGATCTTTAACATAAAAAGCAATCCTTGTAGTGAGACAACCCCTTTAAGTAGTATTCAACAAAATATCCTACTTGCTTCTGTATCCAGCTTCTGAGCAGACCTATGTATCTCCATGGTTAAAGACCAGAGATCTATCTAGGCTTTTTTTCCAAGATTCAGTTTAGCACCCCCTCCTCCATTCCCACCCATAAAATATCAAATGGATAAAACAAAAAAGAAAGTTTATTATAAGGAGTAATGCAAAGGGGTTTTATATTTTATGTATTATACTGTGCAGTACTTTCTGTTATAAATGTTAACTAGGACATTTGTGTGACCAGAGCCTTATATATTTTATAATGTATGTGCACCAGACTGGGGAGCTGCTGCACCAATTCTGAAGCTTCTGTAGCTAAACCAGTCATGTCTTCTGATGTGGCAGGCAGCTGGCTTGGTACATCTCACGGCTTCCAGTTGCCTCTAATCTCCTTGAACAACACGTCTATCTTGACCTGACCTCCCATCTCTCATCCAACTCTCTTCTCGACACACTGCAAACTGGTTTTCGACCCCACCACTCTACAGAAACTGCCCTAAAGAAAGTTACTAACGACTTAGTAACAGCTAAAGCCTCACGCCACTACTCTGTGCTTCTCCTCTTAGATATGTCTTCTGCCTTTGTTACTGTTGACCACTCCTTCCTGCTACAAATTTCCCCCCATTTTGGGGCCCTTTAAAGGGGATAAGGAGGGGGCTTGGCCCGTCCTGGAAACCCCTCAAACCTCCCCTTACGGACATTCATTGTCTGCCACTCCTTTACCACCCATCCCCGTGCCCTCTCACTTTTTTGTTCCCCCCCCGGGGTCCCGTCCCTTTTGGCCCCCCTAAATCTTTCTCCTCTACAAATCTTTTTCTGGGGCAGCTCAACAAACACATGGCTTTCAATACCAAACCCTTTAAAGCGGGCGGGCACCCCAAATCTAATCTCCACCTAGGGGTTTAACCTCCTCTGCTCTCCCAGGATCTCAGAAATGTCTAACCCTTTTATATCCCCCCCCCATTTTTATCCAAAAACTAGATGAGGGGAAAAAAGGGAATTCAAACAACTTTCCCCCCCATCCCCATTTTACCCCCTACCTGATCTCTCTATCTCAAGTATATTCTGCCTTTTGGGGGAAAAACCCTTTTGGGTACCCCCATCCTTTTACCATCACGATCCCCAAACCCTTAAAACCCCTGCCTGGGCCCCCCTCCACCCGAAAAAAATTTTATTTTGAATCCAATTTATTCCCTTTTAAATTCAATACAAAAAACAAAAAGTAGTCCAAAGCCCTTGCTACAAACCCATCTAGACTACTGCAACAGGGCCCTTTTTTGCAGCCTCCAACTACTGCCTTTCTCCCCCCTCCCATCCTTAACCCCCTGGCCCGGGCCCGATCCCCCTCCCTCCTTGTTCCCAATTCCCCCTGCCCCCACCTTTTGCCTATCCCTTCATGGCTCCCCATTGCCACAGCAAATTTTATTTTAAGGGGACTTTAAACCCTGACCTACAAGGCCCCCTCCATAAAACCCCACCCCCCCTCTCCCCCTTTTTCATCTCCTTTTTATAAAATAACACAAAATTTTTTAAACCAAACCATTGCCAGACCACCAAAGTTTCAAAAAAAAAAGTAAACCCCCCCACACTAGTGGATTCCCCTGGGGACAACGCTAAAAATTTTCCCCCCGCTATGCCCCATGTTTTCAGCATACATCTGACACCCCGAATAATCTATCCTCAGGGCCTGCTCTTCTAGTTTTAGCCAAACTTGGGGGAAAAAAAAAAATTTTAATTTTGGGAGTTGAGGGATGTCCTGAACCCAAAAATTTTTCCTACCCAAACCTTGTCCCAAAAACACTTTGTCCCCCTATTTTTTTCCCGGACTTTAAAAAAGGGTTTTCCCCACACATTGATTTTTTCTTACCTCCGTTTCCGTTTTTCTTTTGTTTCACTTTAATTCAAGGGGGGGTTTTTCTGGTGCTTCTACAGGGGCTTTTCAGTAGAAGCCCAGGTCTGTTTGCTATAAAAGCAAAACCCCCGGGTTGGCAGCCTATCAGGAGAGATCCCAAAAAGGTCTGTACTAAAGCGACCTGAGGCCCGAAAGCAGCTCATACAAGAGGGGGATATCTAAATAGGCAGGGGCAAAATGTTAAAGGGGCACACATTTTCAAAATTTACTTTTTTTTTTGCAAAAAACCTTAACATAAAAAAGGGAATCCTTGTATTTAGACCAAACCCCTTTAAAGGGGGTTTAAACCTTTAACCATTTTTTTGACACCAACGATCTCTCTTTTTTTAACCCCGGGGCAAAAAAGTTCCAGCCCCAATGGGCACCTCGTTACTCCCAGAGCGACCTGTCTTCTGGATGAAACCACTAAAAAAAAAAATCACCCTTTACCGGGTAATGGGCAAACTTTTCCTGAAACAAAAAAAGGGGGACGGGGACTGGAAGTTGGGCTTTACTGGAGCAAAGGGTGGTTCAGGGGGGGGGAAAAAAAATTAAAGGGTTAAAAAAAACCCAAATTCCAAATGTTTCTGGTAACCGCAAATCCCCCCTTTTTTTTTGCTATACCAACCCCCTTTTTTAAAAATCCGGCAGAATTTGCCCGCATTTTTCATAAAATTTGCCCGAGCCCCCCCCAGTTTTGGGCCGGCGGGTTTTTAAACCTTCCATTAAATGTCAAAAACAAAAAACCCCCTGTTGGTTTTTTTTTCACAAATCAGGTTTTCCCAAAAACAGTGCCACATAGGACCATTTTGCCCAAGCTGTTTTGGGCCCAAGGGCCTTTTTGGGCATGTCCCCATGGCCCTTGGGGTTGGTTTGAATTTTAAATTTAAAAAAAAAAATTTTTTTTTAAATTTTTGGGTTTTTAAATTTTTCCCAAAATTAAAAGCCCGACCCCCAAACCAACCCTGGGGGTTGTTTCCTTAACCCACATTTTGAAAAAAATTAAAAATTCACCTCATTCCCGCTTCCTCTTGGTTTCAATTTTCCACAAAACAGGGGCTTTTTTACTATTTCAACTTTTAAAAGCAGTAAAAAGTCAGGCCCGTAACTGTAGCCCCCAACCCAAAATGGCTGGAGCCTATCAATAGGGTCAAACAGGGCGTAACTATAGGGGACCCCAGGGGCCCGATGCACCCCAAACAAGAGGGGAAAATTTTAGGAATAGGTTTTGGGAACGCTAATTTACCCTAAAGGGAAATAAAATAAAATTTTTTTCAAGGACAATTTAACCAAAAAAAAAGGCAATTCCCTTTTTTGTGAGACAACCCCTTTTTAAACTATCTACTTACACTGTTTTTTTCCTATCATTTTTTTGGGGGTGGGGCCTCTTCTTTTTCTTTGGGGTCCCCAGAACTTTTAGTTTTTTGCCCCCGAAAACAGAGGTTTTTTTATGGGGGTAAGCTCTGAAATTAAAAAGGGGAAATTTTGGGAAATGGTTTGAAAAAAGAAATCACCCTTTTAAACGGGGGCCTTTTAAAAATTTTGGGGGTCAACGCCCCCGTGCATAGGACAAAATCCCGGAATTTTTTCCCCGTTTTTTTGGCGCCCGTTCCCCCACGGCCCCCGGGGGGGGGGCGGCTTTTCCCCCCGATTAGCCCTTTCCCCCCCCTTTATTTGGATGCGGCCCCAATTCCGTCCCAAAACCGGACAAAGATGGGGCTTGGGTCAATGTTTTAGGGGAAACCCCGGGCCCGGGAAAACCGCCGGGGGGTAAAACCCCCGGGGAAAGGGGGGCTGCTGCACGGGTTTTTCCCCTAGAACAAAAATTGTGCTCATTTTCGGCCGGGGTTTTTCAAAGGGGGTCGAAAAACCGCAAAAACCATTGAAAAAAAAACCCCCCCCAAAACCCGGCCGTGGGGACAACCCCTTTGAGTTGAAAAAAATGTTTATAAACACAAAACCTTTGGGAAGCAAAGTTTAAACTATATCGTATACTATTTAATATTGGGGCAAAAGGGTCTTTCACAGGGGATATTTCCATTGATGGTGTATTGTAGCACATCCGTTTTTTATTTTGGAAAGTGCCACAAGATAGTGGCTTTTTTAAAGCACCAAAACTAAACCGTAATAAAGGAATGCCACTGTTTTTTTTCCTCACAAATTGCATTAGGGTCAAAAAAAAGGCTTTATTTCTCCATAAAAGTATATGGTAATGTGGAAAAGTATCTTTTGCCATATTAAAAGGCACTGTCAGCAAAAAGGTAAAAAACAATAGTACAAAAAATGAAACATAATATATTTTATAAGAAAAAAAATGCCTTTTTTTTTTTTCAACTTTCCAATTTTTCCCAAAATTTGCCTTAAAGGGTTTTTCCCAGGGGCTGCGGTTTATGGCACCCAAAAATTTGGGCAACATTTTTTTAAAAGGGGGTTTTCCCCCTTCTTGTTTAGCTTAAACATGTAGGCAAAGATAAATAAAGACTATCACTGAATACATTGCTGTTTTGCTTTTTGCTTTTTTTCCCAGAGTTATAGCAGTTTTTTTTCTCCCGCTTGTTTATACAAGCTTCCCCGGGTTTAAACCGACCCCCTCTTTTGCTTACGCCCGGGGCCGGGAGCTAAAGTCACTCTCTGCTGTGTCTTATCAGCAAAACAAAGTTTCTCCTCTTAATGTTTCTTGTTACTGAGAAAAAAAACTTTAAACCTTTGAGTTATTGATTGGGGAGCCTTGTCCATCCTTTAGGGCTGCGTAATTATGAAATTATATCAAAGGAACAGTCTTTCCCCAAAACCCCATTGTGTCTTGGGAGCCATTAGGTTTTTTTTTCCCCCAAAAGTTTTGTTCGACAAATACATCTCTGCTAGCTCACATTTGTCATTGTTTTCCACAACCCCTCCATCACCAAAGTTTCTAACGGGGTTGCTAAAATAAGGCAGAAACTGAACTGTAATCTTTTAGACGCCCCCGTGGAGATTTTTTGCAAAAATTTTAAATTGCTTTGTTTAAAGCCGCATTATTCTTAAGGGCCCCTCTTTTTTTTCGGCCCCCACTCTATCCAAAAAAAACCGGGGTGCCATGAAAAAATTTCATTTTTTGAGTAATTTTTTAAAGGCCTACTTTTTTTTATTTTTGTTTTGGGAGCTTGGGGCGGCAGTTTTTATTTGCAGGATAAGTTAGAATTTCATTGGTACCAGTTTGAGGTAAATAAGAATTTTTGATATTTTTTTTTTTTTTCTATTTTCCCGGGTTGGATAAAGGTGGATGAACCAAAAAATAAAATTTGGGGGGGTTTTTTTTTTTTTTTGGGGGAGATTTTATAATGATCATTTTATAGACAGTTTTGTTACAGACATGGTCGGTCATCATTTTATAGGCTGATTTGTTAAACTTGTTACAGATTTTTTATTTATTTTTATTTTTTATGTGTTCAAAATTTATTTTTTTATTTTTAAAGTCCCATTTTGGGATTAAATTGTGTAGTCTCTTCTATCCCTTAATTTATGCAATCATTAACTTTGTTAAAAGGCCTATTAGGCTTCTGTACCTGGCAGACCTGGAGGCTATTGGGTCTCCAGTGACCATGGCAGCAGCAACCATAAGCATCCTGAGATCGCGTTATAGGGGAGCCAATAGTAAACAGAAAGAGCCCCCACTGATGTTGGCCACTTTTTGGGGTGCGGCCCTTTTTGACAGTTTTTTCAAGCTTTTTCAGTTCGTGGGCAAAAAACTCGTTGGGTGCTGGCGCAAATTTTCAATATTTTATATATCGGCTGGGGGCGGGAGGGTCGATTCAGTCTGTGTGAACTTCATGGAAAAAAGCAACACCTAAAGTCTGTCCGTGTTCATACATTACATTTGGCGACAAAAATAGCGAATTCCTGGATTTTAAACCAGCTAGGGGACCTTTTGATGTGTCCTGGAGACACATAGTCTGACAGCGCGGGGACATTGGAAAAAAGGAAACCCATTCTATTTTTTACAGCCAAAAGGGGAGTGACGCCCCTGCTCAGGGAAAAAGCCATGCTGGGGCATCAGCTCTTTCATGCCAACTCCCCTTTTTTTGGGGGGGCCCGTATTTGGGTCCCCTCCCACCCCCCCGGGGATTGGGCATTCCCCCCGCCCTGCAGGGGGCGGGGGTCCTTTAAATTACCGCGGCGCAAGATTAGCGCTGGTGCGCTACTGTTTGGCCCCGGGACCGCTCCTTAATGCGGGTGAAGGGGCCGCAGCGGCCGCTCACCCGCCCCCCGGCCCCACTGTGCGGGGGGGAGGAAAGGGGGATCGCTCCCTCCTCCCTCCTCTCCCTGTTTACGGCGCCGGGTTGCGCCGACAAAAGGGTCAAGGGGGCGCAGGGGGAAGTACGCGCGGCTGCAGGGGATTTAACGCGCGGCGCTCTCACTTCCCCGCGCCGCGAAAGAGATCGGGCAGGGCTGCCCGCGCTGCAGGAGCCTGGTAAGGGGAATGGATTTTATTATTTTATTTTTATTAGCTTTAGGGGGGTCTACCCCCGGGGTAACGAGATGGCAAATCCTGGCAACAAAGGGGGCACAACCCGGGAACAGAGGGGGCACTACCGGGGAACAGAGGGGGGACTACCTGGGAACAAGGGGGCACTACCTGGCAACAGATGGGGGCCTACCTGGTAAAGATGGGGGCACTACCTTGGGTAAAAATGGGGGCCCACCGGCTAACAGAGGGGACATCTACCTGGCAACAGGGCGACATCTACCCGGCTACAGATGGGGGGATACCTGGGTAACAATGGGGCCTACCTGGAACAGATGGGGGCACTACCTGGCCAACAGAGGGGACATTACCCGGAACCCAAAGGGGCACTCCCCGGAAACAATGGGGGTACTACCTGGGAAACAATGGGGGGGCTACCTGGCAAAAAAAGGGGGGGCTACCGGGTAACAGATGGGGGACTACCTGGCAACAAGAGGGACACCTGGCTAACAATGGGGGGACTACCCTGGTAACAATGGGGGCACTACCTGGTAACAATGGGGGGACCTACTGGCTAACAAAGGGGGGCACCTACCTGGCTAACAAAGGGGGCATCTACCCGGGTAACAAAGGGGGGCATCTACCGGCTACAAATTGGTCTACCTGGTACAGAGGGGGGGCTACTTGGCTACAAGGGGGGATCACCCCTTAAGGAGCCCCTACCTGGTTTAGGGGGGTACTACCTGGCTATAAAGGGGATCTACCTGGCTTTTTTCCAAAACCTTATGCAGTTAGGTGGATGGGGTGTGGCTTTTTTGAAAGGGGCGTGGCATACCGAAAAAAGGGCGTGTCCTGCAAATTTTTTGCCGCACCGCGCTACGCGCGCCCCCACGAATCTCCTGCTTTTTTTTTCGAAAGTTGGCAACTATATCTATGGGCCAGAAGTTCAGGACGTCTTTTAAGCCCTGGGGAGAAACAGGGGGAAGAGTCAGATTATGAGGACAGCAATGAAAACAGACTGAGTGAGTACTTTGAGCAAAGAAAAATATTCCATATGAAAGATATGAGTTTAGACAGGGCTGTTATCAAGAAGTGGAGAAAATGAAGAGAACATTGACAGGTTATGTTGAATAGATGAAGAATCTTGCAAAGTCTTGTAATTTTGGGTTGGACTGTACAGAGGAGATCAATCAGAGATTAAGGTATTGGAGGAAATGTCGGCTCTGCTCACCTCCTGAAGGAGGTTATTGAGAGAACCAAGTTCACACTGGTTCGTCTGCAAGAGATTGCAAGAGCTATTGAAGTGTCGTGAGCTACAGGCCCTGCACATTGTAAAACAAGAGACTGCATCAGTCAATGCAATAACCAAACCGGCCTATTGAGAATAGGCAACACCAGGATTACAAAAGAAAAGGATTGTCTCTGTAACCATGAAGTTAAATGTGGCACAGAGCGGGCACAGAAGCCACGGACTGTGGTACAGGATAAAACTTGCCTTTATTATTGTGGACAGATGGGGCATTTTGCGGGCTGTGTGTAGAAGTGCAACACAGGAAATAAAAACCAACGGTTACATGCAAAAGTAAATGTCATAGCTGCAGATAAAGAATCTGACTCTGATGTGAAATACTCAGTCTGAGCTCACGCAAGCTGTGACAATTACCATTAAGATGGTGATTACAGATTTCCACAGATACTGATTGATTCTGGTAGCTACCTGCAATGTTATGCGACTTAGGCTTCTTGGAACACTCTAAAACGCAGAGGGAAAATCACCTTAAATTATTGCAAACACCAATTAAACGGGATTACACGTTATGTCTCTAGTGCTCCCACTACAAACTAAAGGGCAAAAGTTCTACACTTCTGTTCAATACAGGGGGCTAGATCTCCATTGGGGACTGAATCTTTGTTGTGGATGGCGGCAGGATCCCTCTGCTTAGGGCCGCAGAACTGCTATGGAACAGGCCTATTAAAGTTTGGGACATGATGCAGGACAGTGAAATGTGAACATGTTTGTCTCCTTCTATTCTTAACTGAAAGAGGAATTTAAAGCTTGTTTCTTGGGGTTGGAAAATGCTAAAAGATTTTCAGATACAGGCTTCTCATTGACCCACATGTAAAAACCTTATTGCAATACATGCGTCCTGGCTTCCTTTATAGCACATGGATCTCCTGTGGGAGAACAAGCTTGCAGAACTACTGGAGACTTGATATCATATTAACAGTGGAAAGGACCTACCCCATGTGTATCTCCATTAGTGGTTTTGTACCAAAGGGAATGATATTCGGATCTGTGTGGACATGAGGAGTGCTAAAAACAAGCTGTACTCAGACAAAGGACAACCGATACCCACAAATTGAAGATGTTCTATGAGATGAATGGGGCATGTATCTTCAGCAAACTGATTTTAAATGGGGTTAATCATTCAAATTTGAATTGACCCCCCAGCATCTAGAATCATTACAACAATCGCGAGCCACCAAAAGGTCTTTTTAGGTTACAAGAGGACTGATGTTTGGGTATCCTCAGCAACTGCGGAGGGTCTATCAACATGTGATTCAGCAAGTGTTACAGGGGTGTGAAGACACACATAATATTTTGATTTATATAATTGTGTGGGCGAGCAACACACAGGAAAACTTGACGAAACGTCTGGTGCAGTTGCTGAAACGCTACTGGTGATAAGGACTGATTCTTAATTGAGTGAAGTGCAAATTTCCAATTGATTAAGATGACTTTCACTGGGATCGTGCTGTTGACAAAGGATTGGTTCGAGTGGGAGGGGACAGTAAGATCAAAAGCTGTGTATGATGCCAGAAAACCCTGAAAACCCTGCCGAAGTGCGAAGGCTTTCTTTGGGTTAGTGAATTACTGTGAAAAGTTATATTCAGATCTATGGTGACTGTCAGCGAAACCCATGATTGAGACAGGTTAACCCGCAAACAGGTCTCTTTGGAAGTGGGGGTTTTCTGAACAAAACACTTTAATGAACTTAAGAAGAAGCGGCTTACCGCTCTGTGCCACAAACTTCTAAGCTATTTCAAATCCTCCTGCACAAACCTCAAATTATTGTGGATGCCGCCCTGTACGGTTTAGGTGCCATCTTAGTTACAAAGGCACGACACAGGCGACTACAGACCTTTCAGTTAGCAAGCAGATCCTACTGATGTGGAAAAGACGGTTTTTAATTCTCAGAATGACAAAGAAGGCTTTGGCTGTTGTTTAGGGATGGTGAAAGGGTTCCACACCTATCTCTATGGACTTGAATTTTGAAATTGTAACAGATCACAAGCCACTGGAGGTGATATATTTCCTCGTTCAAAACCGATCAGCCAGACAGAATTGAGAGATGGGTTCTTCGACTAATGCTATACCGATTTAAAGTGCGAACAGGCCTGGACCTACTAATCAGACAGTATTGCACTTCAGACTGTCCCAAGTCTTCTGCCACCATGCGTCATAACTTAGAGAAGGTACATTAAGTTTTGTTGTTGCGGAAAGCCTTCCCCCAAGCATCTGACATCACGGGAGGTGCAATTGGAATCAGTGGCCAAGAAATTAAACAGTTGAGAAAGTGTATCAGACATTTGGAGACGTGGGAAGATTTTGACCCCGGATATCACAGAGTCAAAACATGAGCTGAGTATTGCTGGACAATTAGTTCTAAGGGGAAGGAAATCGTATGGTGATGCCTAAAAGAATAGAAAGCAAAACTTTGAACTTAGCTCATGAGGGCCACCAAAGTATTGTCGCGACCAAACTAACGATTACGTGGAGAAAGGTTTGAGCTGGGCCAGGACATCAACAAGGATAGATAGATCGTAATGGATTTCTTCATGTCGAGCCTGTCAATGGTGGGCGCACAAACCTAAAACCAGATGAAACGTAAACCACATACTGTTTACCGAAAGGGACCCATTGGGTAGATCTGGTATTGATCCTGTGTCGACAAATTCCCATTGGGACACTATCTCTTACCGTCGTTGTGACTATTATTCAAGGTGGCAAGAGGTGGGTTTAATTCTCACTAAAGCAACTTCATCAACAGTATCATTGAGGTGTTGGAGGCGCTCTTTGCTTCTCATGGTTTGCCTAAACGGGTTGTGAGCGATAATGGTGCCCAGATCATTTCTCGGAATTCCAGGATTATCTTAAATTCTTAATTTGCATTGGAACACCGTCGTACAACAATACTGGCCACAAAGCTTATCGGGGAGGAAGTGGAACGCCACAGAACGAACCCCGTGTTGAAAGTTTTAGGATTGCTCATTTAGAAAGAAAGGGACGTGGGAAAAAGAAAACTGTGGCGTTTTTTTTGGCTTATCGAACACCCCCCACACTACATCTGGGAGTGAGTCCTGGCTGAGCTTCTTGTGGTCGCAATTCGGACAAATTTGCCAAGATGTTTGGGGCTTTTCTCCTCCAGTTTTGGACAAATTCCAGGAAATTGATGCGGAAAGGATAGATCCGAGCGACTCGATACGCAAACCATCGGCGCAATGTCATACTAGTGGCCTTAAAACAAGGGAGATAAGGTTTTGCTTCAAAATGATCGTTCTTAAACAAAATGTCTCCATTTTTTGAGCCTGAGCCTTATACTTTGAAGGAAAAAAAGGAACTCAGGTGGTGCTTAGAGGATTTGGATGGAAATACAAAAGTGCGGAAGTCATCCTTCGTGTAGCAGTTTGTTGATTCGGAAAGCACAAGTGTTGGAGGACTCGTTGGCCAGCACAAAGTTGTAGTCTGTATCTTTAAGTGACTCTGACACCAACCCCTAACCTCCCACTTCAGAACTGCCAAGAGCAAAGCGTGGAGCAATAATTCCACGGCTTACTCACAAAGTCTATGGGTATGGACCAGGAGTTTAACCAGTTTAAAGTGTTTGCCTTTGTTTTTTTGTCCCTTAACCATTATTTTTAATACTGTTAAACTATTGTTTATCCATGTTGTTCATGTTATATGCTTCTCCAAGGAGAAAGACGAGGGATTGTAGTGTGCCTGGCTGCAAAAATGTTTCAAGTTTTGTATATTTCTTGATGGTGCCAGGAGGAGTCAGATTCAGTCTGTGTGAGAGCTTCTTGGAATAAAAGCAAGCAGCCTAATGTCTGTCTGAGTTCATACACTTCCACTCAGTTTTATGCACGTTTTTTAGAATTTGGTTTTCAGTGAGTTTTTTGCCCAATTCTATGTAGAACTAGCCTACGACACTTCTTCTACCTCTCTAGCTTCCTACACTGGTCATTCACTTTCAATTCCCTTATAATTTTTTTCTTGAGAGACCAAACAGATTTTCTGCTGACTAAAGGATCAGGTTACATGCTGCCCACAGCAATATATGAAGAAGGGAGGAGGAATGAGCTGCTTGTGAAAGGGACACCAGGCCAGAAAGAGAGTCAAGAAACAAGAGGACATGGGCTCCTAGTTATGATAGAAATTATTATCCCAGTGCTAGCATCATAGCTTACAACACTCATTACTGCTGTTAAATGTGTGCAATAGAGAGATAGGAGAGCAGGATCTCCTCCATGTTTTCTGTGTTTTTTGGAGACATTATAGCACTAAGGGCATGTCCCCACGGCACGGGTTTTCGGACGGTTTTTCAGACCGCCTGAAAAACCGGCCGAACATGAGAACAATTGTGCTCTATGGGAAAAACCCGTGCAGCCAGTCCCCACCTGCTCGGAGTTTTCAGCCAGCGAGCCCCACCCGCAAAACATTGTACTTGCACAATCTTCCGTCTGGTTTTCGGATGGATCTGTGCAAGCCAATGTGAGGGGGGGGTGAGGGTGGAGGGAAAAGCCCGTACCCATCAAGCCGGCCCTTGTGCACTGCACACAAACCGGACAAATACCGGTATTTGTCCCTTGCCGTGGGGACGCGGCCTTAGCGTGACATGTATGTCAGAGTCAGTTAATGTTCTGGCGTTAAGTGCGGTAAAAGTGATTAGTCCGCCTAATTTCCCGATGTAAAGCGCGTGGAGTGCACATGTTTGGTGTATTGAGCACCTTGTCCGACACTTTGTAATTCACCAAACATGAGGGGGCGTTCTGGTGAATTTCTGGGGGGTGGTTGTCGCACCCATTCGTTTAATACTTAGACACATTTATGAATGTGGTTCGGCAAAATAAGCTCATTAGTGCTCTAACAGGCAGACCTATTTTAATGTGGTCTGTCTGAGCCTGAGTCATCGTGATGGAACTAGGTTTACCATTAGGGCAAAAAATGTCCCTTATTTCTCAATTTATACCAGTAAAATAATTATCATAAATTGCTTTTTATTATCAAACTATGTAAAATAAAATTATATAAATTTCCTAATAAATTATGAGTGGCTGCTCATTGCCTCCCACCCAGTCAAGCCAGTATCGCTGTGCTGTACACTGATGAGGGCCAAACCCCCGAAACGGTCGTATGTAGATGAGCGATATTGGCTTGACTAATATTCCTTTTTGCTTCTCAAAGATTCAGTGAATCAGAAGTAAATTGAGGATTTGTTACAACCAATAGAGGGCGTAGTGAGCTTCCCAGCTCCTTTCCCATAATGCCTAATAAATTATGTAATATAAAATTATAGAAGTTCCCAAAAATTTTAAATTATCTCCTATAAAATGTATCTAAGATTTAGATTATATAAAATTAAATTATATAAATTAATTAAACTAATACAGCATCTACCATAAATCCCATTCTCAATTGTGTATTTATCGTAGTGTTATCAGTGATTACGAACACATAATAGCAGGCTAGAAATAAAATAAAAGGTGTTAGAATAGCATGTCAGTGAATAGAAACGATGGTAGTGATCTTGCATGTTGCACCACAAGTCTCAGGAAGACCTGTGATGTGCCGGCTATTATTGTATGTAAAATACACGCATTTGCTGCATTACTAATGCGCCAAAGTTTCATATATTCAGGCGCATTTTAAACAGGAAAAAAGAGGCAAAAAATTGTGTTGAGGCGCCAGGTTTCATACATGTCGCCCTAAGTCTCCATCCGCTCTAGAGATCAGCTCATGCGAACTGACAATTACCTGCAGGAGGGAAAGCTGTTGAAAAATGCTGGAAACTTGTCATATAACGGCCAAAAATACTGCTGCTGCTCATGTACACAGGACAGCTTATCCGGATAGTGCAGGCGCACATTAACATTTCTAATTCATTCTGTGGTTATTTTAATAATTATTTCATAATGGAGGAAAGCGATGAAAGAAATTTAGATGAATTGAAATTGTCATGTGGATTTCCATTACATTTCCAAATAATAATTTTAGTTCTCTCTGTAATCTCTCACTCTACATTGTACAAACATCATTTTTTCTGACTGTATCTGTTATCTGGACTGGGAAGGTATTCTGGTGTCCTAGGCAAATAAGGCATATAGCGCCCCCCCCAACGGAAAATGTAGCCCACTCCATGCCTCCTTGCGCCCCCTTTTCTTAATGGGGTGAGGTGGCATCCTAGGCGGTCGCCTACCTTCGTTCCTCTCTCCGCCCCCGCTTAAGGCTATAAAATTCTTTATGTACCAATATGAAGTATAATGACTTTTCAATAATTACCATATAAAGATTTTTATTCCAGAAAATACAGAGGCTCAAGAGGCTTGAGAAAGCTGGCGGCGAAACGCACGTCGAGGCTAATACCCTCCTTGGTGACATATCCACCACTTTGGTAATGAATTGAAATTGAGGTTTTTGTATTTTTATCATAAATTTTTTGGGGTTTGGTGCATTTTTGTATTTTTTGATCACTTGATCTGTTATGTGTATATTTATTATGCATTTTTCCAATTTACTGTTTGTTAACTTTGGGTGAGGGAAGTGTCACCAATATTTGATTGGGGGGTATTTTGTGTTTTTAATGTTTTAAGGTTGTTTCAGTTGTGATAGCTGGATTTTTTGTATTTATAATGTATTTTTTGGAATACAAATCTTTATATGGTAATTATTGGAGAGTCATTATACTTCAAATTGGTACATGTTGTTTATGGTATGGTGACTTATACTCATGTTTAGACCAGTTTTTGAATTGGTATTATAAAATTCTTTACCCTGTTATATTCTGTCCTCCTGTGCACAGATTGAACTAATAGAACACGTGCCCCTGTAGTCATCTTCTTTTTAGAGGATCTTCCTAACAAAAGTGGTTGTAATAAGTAGATTCCTTTAAAGGGGTGTTCCTATCTTGCTGTTTTCACAGATCTTGCACCCCCCCTCTCCTTTTTGAGTCTACAGCAGTGAGTTACATTTCAGGTCTGCTGGCTCATATTCCTAGCTGTGCCTATTGCAGGAACATTACTGGTGAATGGGTTTTAAGAAACAAAGACACTGTCCAAGCAGGACTCAGCCGTCAAAAAACTCATCCCGCAAAAAACAAGCCCATAATCAGCTCCGTATACAGAAAAATGAAAAACTTAAGGTTGTCAGACTATGACAACATAAAAACTCAATTTTTTATAGACATATTTCTATTGTGTAAAAGTAATAAAACATAAAAAAAACCTATATAAAATGTTTATCATTAAAATTGTACTGACCCACATAGTAAAGTTATCCTGTCATTTATCCCGTACGGCGAACTCTGTAAAATTGAAACCCAAAAAACAATTGCGGAACTGTGTTCTTTCCCCCCATTTTTATGGCCCAGTGCTAAAAAAAAACTATGGAACACATATGCACCAAAAATAAACAAAAGGCGCCTAGATGAGATCCCTAAGGGGTGTTGAATCCAAAATGGGGCGACTTCTGGAAGGTTTCACCTGTTCTGGTACTTTGGGGGCTTTGCAAATGCGACATGGCCCCACCAAAATCTGCGTTCCAAAAGCCAAATAGCGCTCCCTCCCTTGTACCCCCTGCCATGCGCCCAAACAGCAGTTTACACCCACATGTAGGGTGTTGCCGAACATGGAAGTAATTGCGTAACACAATTTGGGATGCTTTTTTTTTTCCAGGATTCCTTGTAAAGATTAAACATTTTCAGCTAAAATTGCAGATTGTTGGGAAAAAAAGAATTTATTCATTTTCACAGCCTAATGCTAAAAAAATTTGTGAAACACCTGTGGGGTCGATATATTCACTGCACCCCTGGATATATTCCTTAAAGGGTGTAGTTTCCAATATGGGGTCTTTTTAGAGGTGTTTATTAAAGGGGTGTTATCGTTTGAGCTGCTCGTGCTGTCCAGCTAATTTTCTCAGATTGAGTTTTTAAATTCAGGGGCGTGTTCTTCCTCTGAGCAGGCGTGTCTCCCCTCCCACGAGGCGTGTCTCACCTCACTGAAGGACTGTGACTTCAACATGGTGTGTAAAGAAGGGGATGCAGAGGGTTGTCTGGATATAACAGCTCTGTAGCCTCCTGCCTGCTTATTTCTGCAGCCTTGAGGCTCCAAACTCCAGCAAGCACCTGTCATATGTCTTAGTTGACACACAACTGAAAGCCTGCAGCTGTTAAGATCTCTGCTTCCTGTCAGTGACATGTGGAGAAGCAAATCACCTTTCAGAGAAGGCCATGCTCATCTTGTAACTGAATTGGGCTGGTGGTGCAGCTGGTAGAGCAGTGATAGACTTATTGTTTTTACAAGGAAGGGGTTTGGAGCTCTAGTCCCTCACAGGGTATATTTTTTTTCCCCCCCTAAATTCTACACATATGTAGAGAGACCTAAAATATATATGTTAATCTCTGTAATGAAAAATATATATATATATAAAAATTTATATATATATATATAATATATATATAAATATATATATATATAAAAATAATATCCCACACATACAGGGCTCCCCTATACATTTCCCCATCCCCCGGAATATATGCATTGTATCACGAAATGTTGAAGTGCTTGGCGTGACTGCAAGGATGGGACACAATATAGGGGAGCTTTGTGTGTGTATATGAAAAAAAATTATAGAGTTCACACATAAATTTTCATATCTTTACATAGTGTAAAAATTTTTTTAAATAAAAAAAAAACAAAACACTACTGATGGGAATTGAACTCCCAACCGCTGTCTTGGAGGGCTGATTAGCTAAGCACTACTCTATACAGGCAGCTCATGCAGAAAACAGAGTTGAATCCTTATGTTATACAATACAGGTGATGATGTCATAAGGAGGCGGGGCTTGCATTCGATCTGAGGAACAGAATGCCCTCTTTTCAAAGTTCAAACTGAACCTGTGAGGAGGTGAATCAACCTCTTGCAAAATCCCTTTAAACAGGCAGTAATTGCCAGATCATAAACCCATAGAGCTGAGATTACATAGAGCCACAGACTCTGGTTTCACTACGATTTTAACAGCTCAGAGGGAGAAAACACAGAGTGTGCAGGCAGCCAATCACAGCGCAGGGGGCGTGGCCATGACTTTCCTGTCTAGGGCATATCCCAACAGGCCTGAATGAAATGTCAGCCAGCCAATCACAGTGCGGGGGGCGTGTCAGGGGCAGGAATAGACCCGGGTGGCGTTTTTTGTCCCAGCACAGCAGAAATAAGACAGATTTGCAGCGAAGCTGATATCTGCTAAACCAGTGACAAAGGTAATGCAACCCAATTACAAAAGTGCTTATTTTTACTGTCCCCATAATCTGAGACATGATCTTTGTAACGATAAAACCCCTTTAAGTTTTAGCCCCTTAGGGTGTCCGCAAATCTGAAATGACGCCTAAATAAAATTGTATTGAAAGTTCAGTAGATGCTCCTCCTATTCTGGGGCTTTTGCTTGAGCCAAATAGCGCACTAGGGCCACATATGGGATATCTCTGAAAACAGCAGAATCTGGGGAATCAATATTAAGTTGCATATCCCTGATCACATTTAGCATGTTCTTGTAAATAATGGATAAAATTTAAAATCTGCAAAAAAAAGTGAAATTTTGAAATTTCACCTCCACTTTGCTTTAATTCCTGTGAAACACCTAATGGGTTAATAAACTTCCTAAATGCTTTTTTGAATACTTTACTGGGTATAGTTTCTTAGATGAAGTCATTTATGGGGGTATCTAACATACAGGCAAGTCAAAGCCACGTCAGAACGGACTGGTCCCTAAAAAAAAGTATATTGCAAATTTTCGGGAAAATTACTACTAAATTTCTAAGCCCCCTAATGTCGTAAAAAAAAAAAAAAACCAGACATTTAAAAAAATGATGCCAACCTACAGTAGACCTGTGGTAGATGCTATTTTATAAACTATTTTGAGTGGAATAACTATCTGTCTTACATACAGAGTATTTTTTTTAAGTTTGAAAATGGTAAATTTTTCACGATACTTTGATATTTTTCACAAATAAAGATTTTTTGGACCAAAATTTCTTACTATCCTAAAGCACAATGTGTCGCGAGAAAACAACCTCTGAATCACATGGATAGGTAAAAGTGTCAAAAAGTTATTCTCACATAAAGTGGCACATGCCAGATTTAAAAAATAGGGCTCTGTTAGAGAGGCCAAAACTGACTCCGGCAGTAAGGGGTTAAGCGTATTATAGGGGTTTTGTAATGTTGACGTGGGATCCTCCAAAATGGGTATTTAATCACTTTTCTAGATATATTTATTACAAAAAGTGATGCCTCTGAGAGCTACATCTTTCTTTACAAGCCCTTAGTTACTTAAAAGTTTGCATTAGTTTGCTCACATTCTCATTACCCCTGCCAGAAGGAAATCACATTTATCCAACATATATGACTATCTCTTAGAAGATATTGATTATGACCAGACTAATATGGGCTTATCACATTGGATATCTAAGAACGCGATGTTGACTCCGATGTTGGTTTTGAAGGCCTTACGGGACGCGCACAAATTTCTTCCCTCAGCAAAATATGTTGAAATGTATCTGAAGACGATGCATGATGCCTATCTCACCCCAGTTAGAGGGTTCAAAATGGGCAAATATCCAACAGATAACTGTTTTAAATGCGCCTCCCCTGGAGCTGACCTTTACCACTGTTTGTGGGAATGCCCGGTGATTAGGGAATATTGGGAAATGATTTCTAACTTCATCAGACAATACCTGATCCCCTCTCACTCAGCTGATGCGGCATGGGCTCTATTTGGTTATACTGATAGGTCAAAGGACCCTATTAGCAGTATGGAAAACCGATTATTGCATATGGTAGCTGCCGCAGCAAGGTGTAACGGTCGTGGTAGTGGATCCGCTGGACCGCCGCAAGCGATGGTGTAAGCCACGCCAGGGAGCGGAGTCTAAGTAGGTACCGGTATTCACCAGAGCCCGCCGCAAAGCGGGATGGACTTGCTGTGGCGGGAAACTCCCCGGTCGCTACCCCTGCCGTGACGTGCCTGCGGTTGTGGCCAAGGATAAGCGTGGTACAGAATCGCGAGTCGGAGGCATAGTCGGGTACAGGCGGCAAGGTCAGGACAGGCGGCAAAGGTTCAGAGTTGATTAACGGAAGCAGAGATCAGGAAACACGGCAAGACAGTAGATACACAGGAACGCTTTCTCTTGGGCACGGAGGCAACAAAGATCCAGCATGGAAGTGACGTGGATCCCAAAACTACATAGAGTCATCGCCCGGCAATTAACCAATTACCGGCGCACGGTCCCTTTAAATTTACATGAACGAGCGCGCGCTAGGGGGCACGCACGCGCATTCTGGCCGACAGGGGAAGAGAGCTGAACAGGAGCGAGGTCAGGTGAGTGGATGGGACGGGTGCGACCACGGCCAGCAACGCGGCCCACGGCGCCACCCGTCCCCGCCGGGGACCCGCCTAGAGTGACACGGGTGCGCCTGCGGTCCGAGGACCAGATCGCGGCGCGGCCCGTTACACAAGGAAAGCGATTCTTCAAGTATGGCTCCAACTGATAGGCCCATCAGAAACATTATTTTAAGTAAAACTTTTCTTTATATTCCAAGTGGATTGGGTGGAAGCAGCCCAGCATAGAGAACGTAGAGTCAAAAAAAATTTTAGCCTCTGGAAGAAATATATTGAAACCCTCTCAGTAGACATAAAAGCGAAATTAACTACTTGTTTTGGTCTCACCACATGGTATTTAGCCAGGGAAATGTCTGGTACTGCTCCAATACTAATTTAGATGTTCAGAAAAGCCAGGAAATGTAATATGGTTACACTATCACTACAGTACTATAAATCAATGTCAACCACTTGACCGAGATGACAAACCGTTACAATATCTCATTTTATTATTGGGATATTGGGATAGGATAGGCTTGCTCTACCCTGTCGAACTGTAAAGGATAGGAGAGCTGTATCTGGAAGGAAATCAATGTCTGCAGCTGGACCATCCGGGCAGGGCAGCATTGAAGGAGGGGGGGGGGGGGACTCGCGGCGGGAGGAAATATAGGAGTGATGTAGAAGGTGCATGACCGGTTTTGTTTATAGAAATAAAACAAGACGAGTTAAGGTAAACAACTCTATACTTTACGTCTTAGCTACCTTACAAGCTATTCCATATTAATGACCCACTGTTGAAACAAATTTGCGTGGTTAATGACATAACGTTCTTGTATCTATGATAATTGGTTAAAATTTGAAAATGTTAATTTTTTCCAATGCTATAATTTTCAATGATTCCTTTCAGACTTATTATGCTCAATCGGAATGTTATCTTATGCTTTATAATGTATGTTTCTTAAATCTAATATTGTAATTAAATAAAAACATTTTAAAAAAAAAAAAAAAGACCAGAAGAGCTGACAGGAGTGTTTGCATTTCTTATCTGATGACAGGGAACATGAAGGAGCTTGCAAGGGGCTAGGGAGAAAGTGCAGTGTATGAGGCTGTCTGCTATATAGAGAATCCACTGTTGTAATGTTATTATTTGAGTAAACTTTAGAGACGCCCCCTTCTTCCTCGCTCTCTGCTCACCCCCTCCCTCTCACCCCTGCAGCCGATCAAGACTCAGTATGCTTTGTTTATATTCTCCCCTGAGCTGATAAGAGGTAAGGAACTCACTTTGTGGCAAAACCCCTTTAAGGTTACTATGCAAGGTATACCAGATGCCAGATTCTTATAAGGATCGTACTTTCAGGCTCACTTTACACTGATTAGAAGCGCCTAAAAACTGCCGCGGCGACGCCAGTTTTCTGACATGTGGCCCAAAGTGTCTAACAATTGATTTTAATTGTCCGAATTGATTAACTGATTATATCTATGACATTGGAGGTCATAAATCCGAGTAATCCATCAAACGCAGCCCCCCTTCACAGCTTCACTGACTCTTCCATGTGATATTGATCCTGCCCCCTATCTCTCCATCATTTACCCTCCTGATAGGTTTCTTTCTCTGAACAATCAATTCTTTGGATTTCAGTTTTTGCTGTGATAGCCGGTGACAGCCAGCGCCGCGCTCTGTGTGATGTTCAGCTGTCATCCTGATGTCTGCTTCTATCTGCTAAGAGGAATCCAGCACAGCAGTCAGGAGCTGTCAGGAGCTGTCATCTGTTTAATGGGGATTCTTCATTCTGACAATGAAAGTCTATGACAATGACCCTTCCACCACTCGCTTTTGCTGGAATTCTTTACAGGAATAGTATGCGTATCACTGAGATGTAAAGTGCTGAGCTTCTGCTTTTCATGTTTGCTAATGGCAAAGAAAGTTGTAGAGAAAGTTTTACACCTGTATTTATAGCCTTGCCTGACTGAGGCAGGTTCAAAATAAAAATGTTAGCATCCTTTTATAAGAGCGGGTTTAGCCTAGCGTGAATGATGTTGCACCTATCTAAGAATAGAATAGCACTACATACCCCATTATTCGTGTGAGACTGAGCTCCGTGATAAATAGGGTTATATGATAGAGAAAAAGAAGCTGAGCTCTGTGATATGTAGGGTTATATGATAGAGGGAGAGAAGCTGAGCTCTGTGATATATAGTGTTATATGATAGAGGTAGAGAAGCTGAGCTCTGAGATGTATAGGGTTATATGATAGAGGGAGAGAAGCTGAGCTCCGTGATAAATAGGGTTATATGATAGAGGAGAGGAGCTGAGCTCTTGGATATATAGGGTTATATGATAGAGAAGAGAAGCTGAGCTCTGTGATATATAGGGTTATATGATATAGGAGAGAAGCTGAGCGATAAATAGGGTTATATGATAGAGGAGAGGAGCTGAGCTCTGTGATATATAGGGTTATATGATAGAGGGAGAGGAGCTGAGCTCTGTGATATATAGGGTTATATGATAGAGGAGAGAAGCTGAGCTCTGTGATATATAAGGTTATATGATAGAGGAGAGAAGCTGAGCTCTGTGATATATAGGATTATATAATAGAGAGAGAGGAGCTGAGCTCTGATATATAGGGTTATATGATATAGGAGAGAAGCTGAGCTCTGTGATATATAGGGTTATATGATAGGAGAGAAGCTGAGCTCTGTGATATATAGGGTTATATGATAGAGGAGAGAAGCTGAGCTCTGTGATATATATAGGTTATATGAGAGAATACAGGACATGAGCTATGAGATATATAGGGTTATTCAACACACTTGAATGATTTTAATTCACATATTAGCACAAAAATGATCCCAGTATAGACTTTTTTTTACCATCAAAATTGCTTCAAATCACGAAATATGGTACAGTTTGAGCTCTAATATACAATAAGGAACCAGTTGGTTTCTGGATCAATACAGTAAATTTAGGTAATGCAAATCTGTTTCTCACATCAAAAAGAGAAACTTTAAAGGAGCAAAGCGGGACAGAGGGCTAAAATTAGCGACTGTTTCTCCAAAACAGGAGGAGTTGTTGTGATATTCTCTATGACACAGTTGTTAATTCCTAGAAGCATTGGTTCTAGGAGAGTATATCTCCGTGATGTGACACCTTATGAAAAGGCCATACACTGCCTGTGTGTCCATAGCTTGTATCATGATCTATAGCCAGCGAGAGGAAACATATATCAAGTTATAGTATTATAGTTATACATACATGTGTATAGCAGTTAGCTGTCAACAAGGACCCGAACGATTCGGAAACGCGTCAGCGTCTACCACTAGCAGCCTTTTGTCTTTTTGTTTGCCATCTAACTGTTTAAAAACAATATTGGCTTTTAATCTGCTGGATTCCTGGCGTTCCACGTGAAGGATAACTTGATATATGCAGGAGCAGCCTCCGGCGGCTCTCCTTGCCGGATTTGCCAATTAATCAACAGTATTACGGAACTCTA
>JAODAL010036482.1:0-41615 GCA_025379985.1 Phyllomedusa bahiana
GGGGCAAATAAATTAATTTTTTCCCCTGGGGGGGAAAAATTGGAAGTACATTGGGGAAAATTTCCCCCCCGTGGGGAAAAAAGGTTTCATTTGGGGGGGAAAAAAATCCAAATTTCAAAACAATTTGAATGGGGCCCCTTAAACTTGGTGGGGGGCGGGGACATTGGTGTGGGGGTCAAAATTTTAAATCCAAGGGGGGAAATTGGCACAATTTTGGGGTGGGAAAATTAACCCTTTGGGGGTTAAAAGGCACCCCTGGGGGGGGGGTTTTTAAAAGCAAGGGGGTTTTAAATTCGTTTTGGGGGGTTTTAAAAAGGGGTTCCCGGGGGGGGAGATTGGGGCAAATTGGGGGTGTTTGGAAGGGGGGCCCCCCAAAATTCGGGCCCCCCCGTTTTTGGTATCCAGTGGGGGGTTTTTTTTTTCTCCGGGGGTATAAGTTTTTAAAAGTTGGGGGTCAGGGTTTTTTTAAAAACAGGGGGGGGGGTTTGGATCCCCCAAAGGGGGTGTTTTTTGGGAAAGGGGTTTTTTTTTTAGGATCAGTAATTTCAAAAATTTTTTTGGCTTTGGGGGGGGGTTTTTTTTTTAAAATTTCCCGGGGGGGATAAGATTTTGGAAAATGGGGGGGGGGGGGTTTTTTTGGGGGTAAATTATCAGAAGTTTAAAAAAATTTGGGTTTTAGTCATTGGGGGTAAAAATTTTTTTTTAAGTTCAAAAACAGGGGTTTGTGGGGAGTTTTTTTTAGTCCAAGTGGGATTTTTCCCGATTTTGGGGGTTTTAAACAGGTTTTGGGGGGGGAAAAAATTAAAGGGGGGGGGGAAAAAAAAATTTTTTTTAAAATTTTTTTTTTTCCCGGGAAAAAGGGGGGAAAAAATTTTGGGGGGGGGTTTTTTTTTTTTTTTAAAAAAAAAAATTTGGGGCCCCCCCCCCCAAAAAACCCCCGCCCCGGGGGGGGGAAGGGGGGGTTTCCCTTTTTTTTAAAATTTTTGGGGGTTTTTTTTCCCCCCCCAACCCGGGGGGGGTTTTAAAAAAAGGGAAAATTTTTTTTTTGGGGGGGGAAAAAGGGGGAAAATTTTTGGGGGGTTTTTTGGGGGGCCTTTTTAAATTTTTTTTTTATTTAAAGGGGGGAAAAAAATTGGGGGGCCCCCCCCCCTTTTTTTTTTCCCTTTTAAAATTTTTTTATTGGGGGGGGGGGTTTTGGGGGGGAAAAAAAAAACCCCTTTTTGGGGGGGGAAGGGGGGGTTTTTTTTTAAAATTTTCCCCCCGGGGGGGTTTTTAAAAAATTTCCCCCCCTTTTTTTTTTTTTTGGGGGGGGGTTTTTTTAAAAAAAAAAAAAGGGGGGCCCCCCCTTTTTTTTTTTTTTTTTTTAAAAAAAATTTTCCCCCCTTTTTCCCCCTTTTTGGGGGGTTTTTTTTAAAATTTTGGGGTTTTCCCCCCCAAAAAAAACCCCCCTTTTTGGGGGGTTTTTAAAAAAAAGGGGGGGGGGGAAAAGGGGTTTTAAAATTTTTGGGGGGGGGGGGGTTTTTTTTTTGGGGGGTAAAAATTTTTCCCCCCCCCGGGGGGGGGGGGGGGGGGTTTTTTTTTTCCCCAAAACCCGGGGGGTTTAAAATTTTTTTTTTTGTTTTCCCCAAAAAAGGGTTGGGGTTTTTTTAAAAAGGGGGGGGGAATTTTTTTTTCCCCCCCCCCCTTTTTTTGGGGGGGTTTAAAAATTTGGGGGGGGGGGGAAAAAGGGTTTGGGGGGGCCCCCAAAAAAAAGGGGGGGGTTTTTTTGTTTAAACCCCTTTTGGGGGGGGTGGGTTTTAAAAAAGGGGGGGGGGGGGAAAAATTTTTTTAATTTTTTTTCCCCCCCCCCCTTGGGGGGGGGGGGAAAAAAAAAAGGGGGTTTTTTGGGGGGGGGGGGGGGGGGGGGGGGGTTTTTTTTTTTGAGGGGGGGTTTTTTTTCCCAAATTTAGGGTTTTAAAAAAATTTTTTTTTTTGGGGGGGGGGTTTTTAAACCTTTTTAAAAAGGGGGGGGGGGGGGGCCCCCCGGGGTTTTGGGGTTGGGTTTTCCCTTGGGGTTTTCCCGGGGTTTTTTAAATTTCCCCCCTTTGGTTGGGGGGGGAAAAGGGGAAAGGGGTTTTAAAGGGGGGTTTTAAAAAGGGGGGGGCCCCGTTTAAAAAAAAAGGGGGGAAAAAAAAAAGGGGGGAAAAAAAAAGTGGGGTTTTTTGGGGGGGAAAAAAAAAAGGGGGGGGGGGGCTTTAAATTTTTTTTTTAAAGGGGGGCCAAAAAAAGGGGGGGGGGGGGGTTTTTTTTAAACCCCCTTTTTTTAAAAAAAAATTTTTTCCCCCCCCTTTTTTTTTGGGGGGGGGGGTTTTTTTTTTTTTAAAAAAAATTTTTTTGGTTTTTAAGGGGGTTTTAAAAAAAATTTTTTTGGGGGGTTTAAAATTTTTGGTTTTTTAAAATTTTTTTGGGGGGGGGGTTTTTTGGGGTTTTTAAAAAAATTTTTTTTTTTTGGGGGAAAAAAAAAAAAAGGGGGGGGGGGTTTTAAAAACCCCCTTTTTTGGGGGGGGGGCCCCCCCAAAAATTTTAAAATTTTTTTTTGGGGGGGGGGTTTTTTTTTAAAAAACCCCCAAAAAAGGGGGGTTTTGGGGGGGAAATTTTTGGGGGGGGGGTATAAAAATTTTGGGGGGGGGGGGTTAAATTTTTTTGGGGGATTAATTTTTTTCCCCCCCTTTTTTTTTTTTTTTCCCCCCAAGGAAGGGAAAAAAGGGGGTTTTCCCAGGGGGGCCCCAAAAAAACCGGGGGGGGGGGGGGTTGAGGTAAAAAGGGGGGGGGTTTTAAAATTTTTTTTTTGGGTTTTGGGGGGGGCCCCAAAAATTTTTAAGGGGGGGGTTTTTGGGGGGCCCCCTTGGGGGGGGGGTTTTTTTCAAAGGGGGGTTTTAAAAAAGAAACCCCGGGAAAAGGGGGCCCCCTTTTTGGCCCCCTTTTTTTTTTAAGGGGGGGGCCCCTGGGCCCCGGGGGGATTGGGGGCCCCCCCAAAAAATTTGGGGGGGGTAAAAAATTTTTTAGGGAATTTTTCCCCCTTAGTAAGATCTGGATAGTCAATGTGGCGTCAGTAAGGTTTCAGGGATCAGGTCACATGTGGTGTCAGTAAGATTCAGGATTCAGGTTCTCATTGTGGGGTCAGTAAGATTCTAGGATCAGTTTACATTGTGGAGTCAGTAAACAATTCAGTTCAGTCACATGTGGGGTCAGTAACATTCAGGATCAGTCACATGTGGGATCAGTAAGATTCAGGATCATTCACATGTGGGATCAGTAACATTCAGGATCAGTCACATGTGGGGTCAATAATATTCAGGATCATTCACATGTGGGGTCAGTAAGATTCAGGATCAGTCACATGTGAGGTCATTTATATTCAGGATCAGTCACATGTGGGGTCAGTAACATTCAGGATCAGTCACATGTGAGGTGATTTATATTCAGGATCAGTCACATGTGGGGTCAGTAAGATTCTGGATCAGTCACATGTGAGGTCATTTATATTCAGGATCAGTCACATGTGGGGTCAATAATTTTCAGGATCATTCACATGTGGGGTCAGTAAGATTCAGGATCAGTCACATGTGGGGTCAGTAAGATTCAGGATCAGTCACATGTGGGGTCAGTAACAATGAGGATCAGTCACATGTGGGGTCAGTAAGATTCAGGATCAGTCACATGTGGGGTCAGTTACATTCAGGATCAGTCACATGTGGGGTCAGTAAGATTCAGGATCAGTCACATGTGGGGTCAGTAACAATGAGGATCAGTCACATGTGGGGTCAGTAAGATTCAGGATCAGTCACATGTGGGGTCAGTTACATTCAGGATCAGTCACATGTGGGGTCATTAAGATTCAGGATCAGTCACATGTGGGGTCAGTAAGATTCAGGATCAGTCACATGTGGGGTCAGCAACAATCAGGATCAGTCACATGTGGGGTCAGTAAGATTCAGGATCAGTCACATGTGGGCTCAGTAAGATTCAGGATCAGTCACATGTGGGGTCAGTTACATTCAGGATCAGTCACATGTGGGGTCAGTAAGATTTAGGATCAGTCACATGTGGGGTCAGTAAGATTCAGGATCAGTCACATGTGGGGTCAGTAACATTCAGGATCAGTCACATGTGGGGTCAGTAAGATTCAGGATCAGTCACATGTGGGGTCAGTAACATTCAGGATAAGACACATGTGGGGTCAGTAAGACTCAGGATCAGTCACATGTGGGGTCAGTAAGATTCAGGATCAATCACATGTGGAGTCAGTAACATTCAGGATCAGTCACATGTGAGGTCAGTAACATTCAGGATCAGTCACATGTGGGATCAGTAACATTCAGGATCAGTCACATGTGGGGTCAGTAAGGATCAGGATTCAGGTCAACATGTGGATGTCAGTAAGATTCAGGATTAGTCACATGTGGTGTTAGTAAGATTCAGGATCAGTCACATGTGGGGTCAGTAAGATTCAGGAATCAGTTCACATGTGGGATATCAGTACTTCAGGATTCAGTCAAATTGTTGGGGTCAGTAAGAGATTCAGGATCATTCACATGTGGGTTCAAGTAACATTCTGGAATCAGTCAAAGTGGGGTAAATAACATTCAGGATCAGTCACATGTGGGGTCAGTTACATTCAGGATCAGTCACATGTTGGGTCATTAAGATTCAGGATCTGTCACATGTGGGATCAGTAAGATTCAGGATCAGTCACATGTGGGGTCAGTTACATTCAGGATCAGTCACATGTGGGGTCAGTAACATTCAGGATCAGTCACATGTGGGGTCATTAAGATTCAGGATCAGTCACATGTGGGGTCAGTAAGATTCAGGATCGGTCACATATGGGGTCAGTAACAATGAGGATCAGTCACATGTGGGGTCAGTAAGATTCAGGATCAGTCACATGTGGGGTCAGTAAGATTCAGGTCGTCAAAATGTGGGGTCATTAAGATTCAGGGATCAGTCACATGTGGGGTCAGTAAGATTCAGGATCAGTCACATGTGGGGTCAGCAACAATCAGGATCAGTCACATGTGGGCTCAGAGTAAACATTCAGAGATCAGCACCTTGTGGGATGGGATCAGTAGCATTCAGGATCAGTCATATGTGGAGTCAGTAAGAATCAGGATCAGTCACATGTGGGGTCAGCAACAATCAGGATCAGTCACATGTGGGGTCAGTAACAATGAAGATCAGTCACATGTGGGGTCAGTAACATTCAGGATCAGTCACATGTGGGGTCAGTAACATTCAGGATCAGTCACATGTGGGGTCACTAAGATTCAGGATCACTCAAAATGTGGGTAAGTTAAAGATTAGGTTTCAGTCCATGTGGGGTCAGTAACATTCAGGATCAGTCAAATCTGAGATCATTTATATTCAGGATCAGTCACATGTGGGGTCAGTAAGATTCAGGATCAGTCACATGTGGGGTCAGTAAGATTCAGGATCAGTCACGTGTGGGTCATAAGATCCGGATCATCAAAATGTGGAGTCAGTAATATTCTGGATCACAGTCACATGTGGTGTCAGTAAGATTTGGCGATCAGTAACAGTGGGGGGTCGTTAAGATTCAGGATCAGTCCACATGTGAGGTCCATTTTATATTCAGGATCAGTCACATGTGGTGTCAGTAACATTCAGGATCAGTCACAAGTGTGTTAATTTATATTCAGGATAAATCACATGTGGGTCAGTTAGATTCCGGATCAGTCACATGTGAGGTCATTTATATTCAGGATCAGTCACATGTGGGGTCAATAATATTCAGGATCATTCACATGTGGGGTCAGTAAGATTCAGGACCAGTCTCATGTGGGGTCAGTTTATGATTCTGGATCAGGCACATGTGGGGTCAGTAACAAATGAGGTTCTGTGTTAGTGATAGTTCACATGTGGGTCAGTAAGATTCAGGATCAGTAATGGTGGGACGGATCTCAGTTACTATTCAGGATCATCAAAATGTGGGGTCATTAAGATTCAGGATCAGTCACATGTGGGGTCAGCAACAATCAGGATCAGTCACATGTGGGGTCAGTAAGATTCAGGATCAATCACATGTGGGCTCAGTAAGATTCAGGATCAGTCACATGTGGGGTCAGTTACATTCAGGATCAGTCACATGTGGGGTCAGTAAGATTTGGATCATTCACTGTGGGTGTCCAGTAAGATTCAGGAATCATGTACATGTGGGGTTCAGTAAACATTCAGGATAAGACAATGGGGGTCAGTAACATTCGGATCAGTCACAATGTGGGGGTCAGTAACATTCAGGATCAGTCACATGTGGAGTCATCAACATTCATGATAAGTCACTTGTGGGGTCAGTAAGATTCAGGATCAATCGCATGTGGAGTCAGTAACATTCAGGAACAGTCAACATGGTGGGGGTTCGTAAGATTCTGGATCAGTCACATGTGGCGTCGTAACGATTCAGGATCCAGGTACCTTGTGGGGTCAGTAAAGATTCAGGATCAGTCACATGTGGGGGGTCAGTAAGATCTGGATCAGTCCACCATGTGGTGTCAGTACACAATGTGGATCTGGTCACATGTGGGGTCAGTAAGATTCAGGAGCCAAGTCACTTTGTGGGTCAGTTACATACAGGATCAGTCACATGTGGGGTCATTAAGATTCAGGATCAGTCACATGTGGGATCAGTAAGATTCAGGATCAGTCACATGTGGGGTCAGCAACAATCAGGATCAAACACATGTGGGGTCAGTAAGAATTCAGATACACTCAAATGTCGGGGCTCAGCAAAATCAGGATCAGTCACATGGGGGAGTCAGTAAATTACAGGGATCATCCACATGTGGGCGTCAGAGTAACTTTACAGGGATTCAGTCACATCGTGGGGTCGAGTAAACATTCAGGATCAGTCACATGTGGCGTCAGATAAGATTCAGATCAGTCACATGTGGGGGTCAGTAAGATTAAGGACGTACTGTGGGGTCAGTAACATTCAGGATCAGTCAAATCTGAGGTCATTTATATTCAGGATCAGTCACATGTGGGGTCAGTAAGATTCAGGATCAGTCACTTGTGGGTCAGTAAGATTCCGGATCAGTCACATGTGAGGTCATTTATATTCAGGATCAGTCACATGTGGGGTCAGTAACATTCAGGATCAGTCACATGTGAGGTCATTTATATTCAGGATCAGTCACATGTGGGGTCAGTTACATTCGGATCAGGTACTGGGGTGGTGTTGAGTTAAGATTCAGGATTAGTCACATGTGGGGTCAGTAACATTCAGGATAAGACACATGTGGGGTCAGTAAGATTCAGGATCAGTCACATGTGGGGTCAGTAACATTCAGGATCAGTCACATGTGGGGTCAGTAACATTCAGGATCAGTCACATGTGGGGTCAGTAAGATTCAGGATCAATCACATGTGGAGTCAGTAACATTCAGGATCAGTCACATGTGGGGTCAGTAAGATTTAGGATCAGTCACATGTGGGATCAGTTACATTCAGGATCAGTCACATGTGGGGTCAGTAAGATTTAGGATCAGTCACATGTGGGGTCAGTAACATTCAGGATAAGACACATGTGGGGTCAGTAAGATTCAGGATCAGTCACATGTGGGGTCAGTAACATTCAGGATCAGTCACATGTGGGGTCAGTAACATTCAGGATCAGTCACATGTGGTGTCAGTAAGATTCAGGATCAGTCACATGTGGTGTCAGTAAGATTCAGGATCAGTCACATGTGGGGTCAGTAAGATTCAGGATCAGTCACATGTGGGGTCAGTAAGATTCAGGATCAGTCACATGTGGGGTCAGTAAGATTCAGGATCAGTCACATGTGGGCTCAGTAAGATTCAGATAGTTCACATGTGGGGTCAGTTACATTCAGGATCAGTCACATGTGGGGTCAGTAAGATTTAGGATCAGTCACATGTGGGGTCAGTAAGATTCAGGATCAGTCACATGTGGGGTCAGTAACATTCAGGATAAGACACATGTGGGGTCAGTAAGACTCAGGATCAGTCACATGTGGGGTCAGTAACATTCAGGATCAGTCACATGTTGAGTCAGTAAACATTCAGGATACATGTCACATGTGGGGTGGTCAGTAAGATTCAGGATCAATCACATGTGGAGTCAGTAACATTCAGGATCAGTCACATGTGGGGTCAGTAAGATTCAGGATCAGTCACATGTGGCGTCAGTAAGATTCAGGATCAGTCACATGTGGGGTCAGTAAGATTCAGGATCAGTCACATGTGGAGTCAGTAAGATTCAGGATCTCAGGTCACCTGTGGGTGTCAGTAACAATGAGGATCAGTCACATGTGGGGTCAGTAAGATTCAGGATCAGTCACATGTGGGGTCAGTTACATTCAGGATCAGTCACATGTGGGGTCATTAAGATTCAGGATCAGTCACATGTGGGATCAGTAAGATTCAGGATCAGTCACATGTGGGGTCAGCAACAATCAGGATCAATCACAAGTGGGTCAGTAGGTTCATGATCACTACAGTGGGGTCAGCTACAAATCAGGATCAGTCCACTTGTGGGGTCATAAAGAGTCAGGATCAATCACAGGGTGGGGTCAGTAGACATTCAGGATCAGTTCACATGTGGGGTCAGTAACATCAGTTCAGTCACTTGTGGGCGTCATGTAAGATTAAGGATCAGCAATAATGGTGGGGGTCAGTAGTATCTTCAGGATCAGTCAAATCTGAGGTCATTTATATTCAGGATCAGTCACATGTGGGGGTCAGTAAGATTCAGGATCAGTCACTTGTTGGGTCAGTAAGATTCCGGATCAGTCACATGTGAGGTGCATTTATCATTCATGATCAAGTACATGTGGTGTCAGTTCATTCAGGATCAGTTCACAATGTGGGTCTGTAAGATTTCAGGGATTCTGTACCTGTGGGGTCAGTAACCATTAGGATCAGTCACATTGTGGGGTCAGTATCATTCAGGATCAGTCACTGAGGCGGTCAGTAACATTAAGGGATCTGTCACATGTTCGGGGTCAGTAACATTTCAGGATCAATCACATGTGGAGTCAGTAAACAATCAGGATCAGTCACATGTCGGGTGTTCCTGTAAGATTTAGGATCAGTCATAATGTGGGATCTGTTACATTCAGGATCAGTCACTTGTGGGCGTCAAGTAAGAGTTAGGAATCAGTCACTGTGGGGTCAGAGGAAGATTTTAGGATCTGTCACATGTGGGGTCTGTAAGATTCAGGATAAGACACATGTGGGGTCAGTAAGACTCAGGATCAGTCACATGGGGGGCAGTCAACAATTCAGGATCAGGTCACATGTGGGGTCAGTAACATTCAGGATCAGTCTACATTGTGGTGTCAGTAGATTCTGAATCAAGTCAATGTGGTGTCAGTAGATTCAGGATCTGTTCCCCCCCCACCTCTTGTCGGGGTCAGTAAGATGTCAGGATCAGTCACAGGTGGGAGTCGTAAGATTCTCAGGATCATTCAACATGGGGATCAGTAACATTCAGGATCAGGTCACCATTTTGGGGTCAATATAATATCGCAGGATCTTCACATGTGGGTCAGTAAAGATTCAGGATCTGAGTCAGTGTGGGCGTCAGTCAGTAAGATTTCAGGGATCTGTCAATGTAGGCAGTCAGTAAGATTCAGGGATCATAACATTGTGGGGTCAGTAAATCAGGATCAGTCACATGTGGGGTCAGTAAGATTCAGGATCAGTCAAGTGTGGGGTCAGTAAGATTCCGGATCAGTCACGTGTGGGGTCAGTAACATTCAGGATCAGTAACATTCAGGATCAGTCACGTGTGGGGTCAGTAACATTCATGATCAGTCACGTGTGGGATCAGTCAGATTCAGGGTCAGTCAGATTCAGGGTCAGTCAGTAATGAGAGCAGCAATCAGCAGGATGCACAGAACTTTTGTGATGCAATTTAATCTATTTCATGTGATCTCCAAGCTCCCGTCAGGTAAATCATTTTGGTGACATAATTGGCGGTTGACGTTTCGGTCATAATGACTTTAATCATATGTCACAAGCGAATATGTAAAGAGTATGTGAAAGTGCCCGCAGCCGAAGAGATCAGACTCCTATAGGATCCATCAGCTATAGGATCAGACAGGTAGAGCATATATAGCATTCATCATACATAGGATCAGGCAGGTCTGGGATCAGTCATATATAGTATCAGACAGGTCTGGGATCAGTCATATATAGGATCAGACAGGTCTGGGATCAGTCATATATAGGATCAGACAGGTCTGGGATCAGTCATATATATAGGATCAGTCAGGTCTGGGATCAGTCATATATAGGATCAGTCAGGTCTGGGATCAGTCATATATAGGATCAGAAGGTTGGGATCAGTCATTATAGGATCAGGCAGGTCTGGGATCGGTCATATATAGGATCAGACAGGTCGGGGATCGGTCATATATAGGATCAGACAGGTCTGGGGATTTAGTCATATATTGGATCAGAAGGTCTGGGATCAGTCATATATAGGATCAGAAAGGTCTTGGATGAGTCATATATAGGATCAGACAGGTCTGGGATCAGTCATATATAAGATCAGACAGGTCTGGGATCAGTCATATATAGGATCAGAGAGGTCTGGGATCGGTCATATATAGGATCAGACAGGTCTGGGATCAGTCATATATAGGATCAGACAGGTCTGGGATCGGTCATATATAGGATCAGACAGGTCTGGGAACGGTCATATATAGGATCAGGCAGGTCTGGGTTCAGTCATATATAGGGGCGGGCAGGTCTGGGATCAGTCATATATAGGATCAGTCAGGTCTGGGATCAGTCATATATAGGATCAGAAAGGTCTGGGATTAGTCATATAAAGGATCAGACAGGTCTAGGATCAGTCATATATAAGATCAGAAAGGTCTGGGATCAGTCATATGTAGGATCAGGCAGGTCTGGGATCGCTCATATATAGGGTCAGGCAGGTCTGGGATCAGTATATATAGGATCAGACAGGTCTGGGATCAGTCATTATATGGATCAGAAAGGTCTGGGATTAGTATATAAAGGATCGACAGGTCTAGGATCAGTCATATATAGATCAGAAAGGTTGGGATCAGTCTATGTTAGGTAGGCAGGTCTGGGATCGGTTATTAGGATCAGGCAGTCTGGATCGTCCCTATATAGGATCAGACAGGTCTGGGATCGGTCATGTATAGGATCACACAGGTCTGGGATCAGTCATATATAGGATCAGACAGGTCTGGGATCAGTCATATATAGGATCAGTCAGGTCTGGGATCAGTCATATATAGGATCAGACAGGTCTAGGATCAGTCATATATAGGATCATTCAGGTCTGGGATCAGTCATATATAGGATCAGACAGGTCTGGGATCAGTCATTTATAGGATAGCGGTCTGGGATATCAGTCATATATAGGATCAGACAGGTCTGGGACCCGTCATATATAGATCAGGCAGGTTGGGATTTTATCAGGCAGGTTCTTGGTTCCCGTTCATTTATAGGATCATTCAGGTCTGGGATCAGTCATATATAGGATCAGACAGGTCTGGGATCAGTCATATATAGGATCAGACAGGTCTTGGATCAGTCATATATAGGAACAGACAGGTCTGGGATCAGTCATGTATAGGATCAGGCAGGTCTGGGATCAGTCATGTATAGGATCAGGCAGGTCTGGGATCAGTCATATATAGGTTCAGACAGGTCTGGGATCAGTCATATATAGGATCAGGCAGGTCTGGGATCAGTCATATATATAGGATCAGTCAGGTCTGGGATCAGTCATGTCTGGGATCAGTCATATATATAGGATCAGGCAAGTCTGGGATCGGTCATGTCTGGGATCAGTCATATATATAGGATCAGGCAGGTCTGGGATCAGTCATGTCTGCGATCAGTCATATATAGGATCAGACAGGTCTGGGATCAGTCATATATAGGTTCAGACAGGTCTGGGATCAGTCATGTATAGGATCAGGCAGGTCTGGGATCAGTCATATATAGGATCAGACAGGTCTGGGATCGGTCATATATAGGATCAGGCAGGTCTGGGATCAGTCATATATAGGGTCAGGCAGGTCTGGGATCATCAGTCATATATAGCATCAGACAGGTCTGGGATCGGTCATATATAGGATCAGACAGGTCTGGGATCGGTCATATATAGGATCAGTCAGGTCTGGGATCAGTCATATATAGGATCAGACAGGTCTGGGATCAAATCATTATAGGATCAGTCAGGTCTGGGATCGGTCATGTATAGGATCAGTCAGGTCTGGGATCAGTCATATATAGGATCAGACAGGTCTGGGATCAGTCATATATAGGATCAGACAGGTCTGGGATCAGTCATATATAGGATCAGACAGGTCTGGGATCAGTCATATATAGGATCAGGCAAGTCTGGGATCAGTCATGTCTGGGATCAGTCATATATAGGATCAGGCAGGTCTGGGATCAGTCATGTATAGGATCAGACAGGTCTGGGATCGGTCATGTATAGGATCAGACAGGTCTGGGATCGGTCATGTATAGGATCACACAGGTCTGGGATCAGTCATATCTAGGATCAGACAGGTCTGGGATCAGTCATATATAGGATCAGTCAGGTCTGGGATCAGTCATATATAGGATCAGACAGGTCTGGGATCAGTCATATATAGGATCAGACAGGTCTGGGATCAGTCATATATAGGATCAGACAGGTCTGGGATCAGTCATATATAGGATCAGGCAGGTCTGGGATCATCAGTCATATATAGGATCAGACAGGTCTGGGATCAGTCATATATAGGATCAGGCAGGTCTGGGATTATCAGGCAGGTCTTGGATCAGTCATATATAGGATCAGGCAGGTCTGGGATCAGTCATATATAGGATCAGGCAGGTCTGGGATCAGTCATATATAGGATCAGACAGGTCTTGGATCAGTCATATATAGGATCAGACAGGTCTGGGATCAGTCATATATAGGATCAGGCAGGTCTGGGATCAGTCATGTATAGGATCAGGCAGGTCTGGGATCAGTCATATATAGGTTCAGACAGGTCTGGGATCAGTCATATATAGGATCAGGCAGGTATGGGATCAGTCATATATATAGGATCAGTCAGGTCTGGGATCAGTCATGTCTGGGATCAGTCATATATATAGGATCAGGCAAGTTGGATCGGTCATGTTGGGATCAGTCATATATAGGATCAGACAGGTCTGGGATCAGTCATGTCTGGGATCAGTATATTTTAGGATAGACAGGTCTGGGGATCAGTCATATATAGGTTCAGACAGGTCTGGGATCAGTCTATATGGTCGACGGTCTGGGATCGGTCATGTATAGGATCAGGCAGGTCTGGGATCAGTCATGAATAGGATCAGACAGGTCTGGGATCAGTCATGTATAGGATCAGGCAGGTCTGGGATCAGTCATGTATAGGATCAGGCAGGTCTGGGATCAGTCATATCTGGGATCAGTCATATATAGGATCAGGCAGGTCTGGGATCAGTCATATATAGGATCAGGCAGGTCTGGGATCAGTCATGTCTGGGATCAGTCATATATAGGATCAGGCAGGTCTGGGATCATCAGGCAGGTTTTGGATCAGTCATGTATAAGATCTGTGACACTCACATCCATCTGGCCGCCATCTTGGACAGTCTTAGGGGGTCCTTAGCTCTCGGGAACGCCGTCTTTGGTAAAACGGACACAGGTCTTACATTTAAAACTGGCCTTAACCAGCTTTATTGTGGCACAGTATACAGAACAAAACCATCAAAAACATAAATAAAATCCTCGGCCGTCCAGCCACTAAATAAACATTAAATTTTCCCCTCAACCGTCTTCTGGATTTCCTCCAGCACCCACCAGCAACAACTTCACAGTTCCACTGGTTTCGCTTCCTCAACCTGGGGGTTTTGAGCCTCCAAATGCAGCTTCCCACACCCCCCCCGTTTTATGAAGGACCCGTTTTATAGGACTTTCCGAGCCCTATCCAAAGCTGGCCCGGAAAAAAAGGGGGAGTAGACGCCCCCCCCCGAAATTTTCTATCCCTATAAGAGCCCCAAACCCCGGAAAAGGCTGAAAAGCCAAACTCATCCTATACGTTCCAACCCTTAGTGAGGGGACAATTTTTACACCTGGCTCTTATCCCCCCAAGGCCCCGGTGTCCTTGGTTGAAAGTTTGGCACCCGTATAGGGTCAGGGGGTCGGATCAAATCAATATAGGATAGGAAGGTCTGGGTCGGTCATATAAGGCTAGACAGGTCTGGGATCAGTCATATATAGGATCTTCTGACTCGAGAGCTGTAGAGGGGGAAGCGGACAAGAGGTCTATGCACTTGTTCTGTCATTTAGGTCTCTGTCCTGTAGCCCAAATCCAGGTCACAGGAGTCATCAGTGGGTCCAGGTCTCTGGGGTCCAGGTGGGGTCTCACACTAAAGGTGATCCAAAGG
This sequence comes from Phyllomedusa bahiana, assembly GCA_025379985.1. Taxonomy (NCBI): domain Eukaryota; kingdom Metazoa; phylum Chordata; class Amphibia; order Anura; family Hylidae; genus Phyllomedusa; species Phyllomedusa bahiana. Next base: position 14,455 of record JAODAL010036482.1, read on the forward strand.
AGGTGGGATTTACCTGCCCATAACGCCCATCATTGGAGGTTTAGGGTGACCCCACAGGTGTCCTTGCCCCAGGATGGGGGAGGCGGGTGGAGAGTTGGGCTCTTCAGGGGGATGAGCCGCTCTGTATTCTGACCATGAAGCTGCGACTTGTCATGGTGTTTGGAGTAAGACAGGCGCCCACTTAATAATCCGGCGTCTCCTGCTAAGTGCAGCCATCAAGGTGTCAGCGCCCCCGCGCCGGCCGCTCCCTCTGCTCGGAGGGAAACGCTCAGTTTAATGGAAAGTTTGCAAAGTGTAAAATGTGTCAAGAGCAGAAGACAGGAAAGAAGGGAAGATTGAAGCTGGGAGTGAAGCTGCCACCAAGTGCGGCCGCACAATGCAGGACCTGCGGCCGCCGGGGAGGCCTGAACCCAGGAGAAGGGGGATAGAGAGGAGGCAGGACGGGGATGGGACGGGGAGGCAGGACGGGGATGGGACGGGGAGGCAGGACGGGGCCACGGGGATGGGGAGGCAGGAGGGGCGGGGGGGTAGGGACGGGGGAACCACAGGGGGGCAGGGCGGGGAGGCAGGGGGAACCCCAGGGGGGCGGGGGGGAGGGGGGAACCACAGGAGACGGGGAGGCAGGACGGGGCGGGGAGGTAGGACGGGAACCACAGGGAACGGAGCGGCAGGACGGGAACCGCAGGGGACGGGAAGGCAGGACGGGGCAGGGAGGCAGGACGGGGATGGGACGGGGAGGCAGGACGGGGATGGGACGGGGAGGTAGGACGGGAACCACAGGGGACGGGGAGGCAGGAAGGGGCGGGGAGGTAGGACGGGAACCACAGGGGACAGGGCGGGGAGGCAGGACGGGAACCCCAGGGGACGGGGAGGCAGGACGGGAACCGCAGGAGACGGGGAGGCAGGACGGGGCGGGGAGGTAGGACGGGAACCACAGGGGACAGGGCGGGGAGGCAGGACGGGAACCGCAGGGGAGGGGGAGGCAGGACGGGAACCGCGGGGGGAAAAGGGAGGGGAGATGGGGGGAGGCGGATGGGGAACCACAAGGGACGGGAAGGCAGGAGGGGACGGGGAGGCAGGACGGGGCGGGGAGGTAGGACGGGAACCACAGGGGACAAGGCGAGGAGGCAGGACGGGAACCGCAGGGGACGGGGAGGCAGGACGGGGCGGGGAGGCAGGACGGGAACCACAGGGGACGGGGGCAGGGGGAACCGCAGGGGACGGGGGGGGCAGGACGGGAACACAGGGGCGGGGAGGGGCGGGAGGTTTGAGGGAGCCGCGGGGGGTGGGGGGGGCAGGAGGGGGGGGGGGGCAGGGCGGGAACCGAGGGGCGGGGAGGAGGACGGGGGAAACCCCAGGGGACGGGGAGGCAGGGCGGGGATTTGGGGAACCCAGGGGGTGGGGGGCAGGCGGGGGGGAGGGAGGAGGGAACCGGGGGAGGGGGAGGCAGGACGGGGCGGGGAGGCAGGACGGGAACCGCAGGGGACAGGGAGGCAGGACGGGGCAGGGAGGCAGGACGGGGATTGGACGGGGAGGTAGGACGGGAACCACAGGGGACGGGGAGGCAGGATGGGAACCGCAGGGGACGGGGAGGCAGGACGGGGCAGGGAGGCAGGACGGGAACCACAGGGGACGGGGAGGCAGGATGGGGCGGGGAGGTAGAACGGGAACCACAGGGGACAGGGCGGGGAGGCAGGACGGCAACCGCAGGGGACGGGGAGGCAGGACGGGGCGGGGAGGCAGGACAGGAACCACAGGGGATGGGGAGGCAGGACGGGGAAGCAGGACGGGAACCACAGGGGACAGGGAGGCAGGACGGAAACCGCAGGGGACGGGGAGGCAGGACGGGAACCACAGGGAATGGGGAGGCAGGACGGGAACGCGGGGAGGGGGGGGGAGGCGGGAACCAAGGGGGGGAGGCAGGACGGGGAGTGGAGGCGGGGCGGGGGAAACCCAGGGGAGGAGGAGGCAGGGGGAAAACCGCGGGGAGGGGAGGCAGGACGGGGATTGGGCGGGGAGGCAGGACGGGAACCACAGGGGACGGGGAGGCAGGACGGGAACCGCAGGGGACGGGGAGGCAGGACGGGGATTGGACGGGGAGGTAGGACGGGAACAACAGGGGACGGGGAGGCAGGTTGGGGATTGGACGTGGAGGTAGGACGGGAACCACAAGGGACAGGGAGGCAGGATGGGAACCGCAGGGGACGGGGAGGCAGGACGGGAACCACAGGGGACGGGGAGGCAGGACGGGAACCACAGGGGACAGGGAGGCAGGACGGGAACCGCAGGGGAAGGGGAGGCAGGACGGGAACCACAGGGGACGGGGAGGCAGGATGGGGCGGGGAGGCAGGACGGAAACCACAGGGGACGGGGAGGCAGGAAGGGAACCACAGGGGACGGGGAGGCAGGACGGGGAGGAAGGACGGGAACCACAGGGGACGGGGAGGCAGGACGGGGATTGGATAGGGAGGTAGGACGGGAACCACAGGGGACGGGGCGGGGAGGCAGGACGGGGCGGGGAGGCAGGACAGGAACCGCAGGGGACGGGGAGGCAGGACGGGGCGGGGAGGCAGGACGGGAACCACAGGGGACGGGGGGCAGGGGCGGGAAAACCCAGGGGGCGGGGGGGAGGATGGGGGCGGGGGGGGAAGGGGCGGGAACCACAGGGGACGGGGAGGCAGGATGGGAACCACAGGGGACGGGGAGGCAGGATGGGAACCACAGGGGACGGGGAGGCAGGACGGGGATGGGACGGGGAGGCAGGACGGGAACCACAGGGGACGGGGAGGAAAGGGCGGGGTGAACGGGGAGGGGGACGGGAACCCAGGGGACGGGGAGGTAGGACGGGGCAGGGAGGCAGGAGGGAAAACCAGGGGACGGGGGGGGAGGCAGGACGGGGACCGCAGGGGGGGGGAGGCAGGGGCGGGGATTGGACGGGGGGGTAGGAGGGAACCCCAGGGGGGCAGGAGGCAGGAAGGGAAGCCAGGGGGGGGGGGAGGCAGGCGGGAACCAAGGGGAGGGGAGGCAGGATGGGGGGGGAGGGAGGCGGAAACCACAGGGGCGGGGGGGGCAGAAGGGGAACCCCAGGGGAGGGAGGCAGGCGGGGGGTTTGACGGGAACCCCAGGGGAGGGGGAAGGGGCGGGGGGGGGGAGGCAGGACGGGAACCGCAGGGGACGGGGAGGCAGGACGGGGCGGGGAGGCAGGACGGGAACCGCAGGGGACAGGGAGGCAGGACGGGGCAGGGAGGCAGGACGGGGATTGGACGGGGAGGTAGGACGGGAACCACAGGGGACGGGGAGGCAGGATGGGAACCGAGGGGGGGGGGGGGGCAGGAGGGGAGGGGGGCAGGACGGGGAAACCCAGGGGAGGGGAGGGGAGGAGGGGATGGGGAGGCAAGATGGGGCGGGGAGGTAGAACGGGAACCACAGGGGACAGGGCGGGGAGGCAGGACGGCAACCGAAGCGGGCGTGGCGGCAGGGGGGGGCCGGGGGGGAGGCAGGAACCGCAGGGGACGGGGAGGCAGGACGGGGAAGCAGGACGGGAACCACAGGGGACAGGGAGGCAGGACGGAAACCGCAGGGGACGGGGAGGCAGGGCGGGGAGGCAGGACAGGAACCGCAGGGGACGGGGAGGAAGGACGGGAACCACAGGGACTGGGGAGGCAGGACGGGAACCGCAGGGGACGGGGAAGGGGCAGCGGGGCGGGGACAGGCGGGAACTGCAGGGGACGGGGAGGCAGGGCGGGGGGGGGGAGGCAGGCGGGGAAACCCCAGGGGAAAGGAGAGGAGGACGGGAAAACCAAGGGGACGGGGGGCAGGACGGGGGGGGGGAAGGAACGGGAAACCACAGGGGACGGGGAGGCAGGACGGGAAAAGCAGGGGACGGGGAGGCGGACGGGGATTGGAGGGGAGGTAGGACCCGGGGAAAAACAGGGGACAGGGGGGGGGACGGGGAACCCAGGGGGCGGGAGGCAGGTTGGGATTGGAGGGAGGGAGAGAGGAAACCCCAAGGGAAGGGAGGCAGGACGGGAACCGCAGGGGACGGGGAGGCAGGACGGGAACCACAGGGGACGGGGAGGCAGGACGGGGATTGGACGGGGAGGTAGGACGGGAACCACAGGGGACAGGGAGGCAGGACGGGAACCGCAGGGGACGGGGAGGCAGGACGGGAACCGCAGGGGACGGGGAGGCAGGACGGGGCGGGGAGGCAGGACGGGAACCACAGGGGACAGGGAGGCAGGATGGGAACCACAGGGGACGGGGAGGCAGGACGGGGATTGGACGGGGAGGTAGGACGGGAACCACAGGGGACGGGGCGGGGAGGCAGGACGGGGCCCGGGAGGAGGAGGGAACCACAGGGGACAGGGGAGGTAGGACGGGAACAACAGGGGACGGGGAGGCAGGACGGGAACCGCAGGGGACGGGGAGGCAGGACGGGGATTGGACGGGGAGGTAGGACGGGAACAACAGGGGACAGGGAGGCAGGACGGGAACCGCAGGGGACGGGGAGGCAGGACGGGGATTGAACGGTGAGGCAGGACGGGAACCGCAGGGGATGGGGAGGCAGGACGGGATGGGATAGGGAGGCCGGAGAGGAACCACAGGGGATGGGGAGGCAGGACGGGACGGGGAGGCAGGACGGGAACCACAGGGGACGGGGAGGCAGGAAGGGCGGGGAGGCAGGACAGGGATGGGGCGGGAGGCAGGACGGGGATGGGATGGGAAGGCAGGACGGGAACCACAGGGGACGGGGAGGCAGGATGGGAACCACAGGGGACGGGGAGGCAGGACGGGGATTGGACGGGGAGGTAGGACGGGAACCACAGGGGACGGGGCGGGGAGGCAGGACGGGGCGGGGAGGCAGGACGGGAACCGCAGGGGACGGGGAGGCAGGACGGGAACCGCAGGGGACGGGGAGGCAGGACGGGAACCGCAGGGGACGGGGAGGCAGGACGGGGCGGGGAGGCAGGACGGGAACCACAGGGGACGGGGAGGCAGGACGGGAACCGCAGGGGACGGGGAGGCAGGACGGGGCGGGGAGGCAGGACGGGAACCACAGGGGACGGGGAGGCAGGACGGGAACCACAGGGGACGGGGAGGCAGGACGGGAACCGCAGGGGACGGGGAGGCAGGACGGGGCGGGGAGGCAGGACGGGAACCGCAGGGGACGGGGAGGCAGGACGGGGCGGGGAGGCAGGACGGGAACCGCAGGGGACGGGGAGGCAGGACGGGGCGGGGAGGCAGGACGGGGATGGGCCGGGGAGGCAGGATGGGAACCACGGGGACGGGGGCAGGACGGCGGGAGGCAGGACCGGGATGGGATGGGGAGGCAGGAGGGGATGGACAGGGAGCCGGACGGGAAACCCAGGGGACGGGGGAGGCAGGACGGGCAGTTGGACGGGGGTGGTAGGATGAAACGCAGGGGATGGGGAGGCAGGATGGGGCGGGGAGGCAGGACGGGAACCACAGGGGACGGGGAGGCAGGACGGGGCGGGGAGGCAGGACGGGAACCCCCGGGGACGGGGAGGCAGGACGGGGAGGGGTGTGACAGGTGACGCGAGGGTGTAACAGGTGACGCGAGGGTGTAACAGGTGACGCGGGGGTGTGACAGGTGACACGGGGGTGGGACAGGTGATGCGGGGGGGGTGACAGGGGATTCGCTGTGCACCAGGGCTGTGGGGTGGGTGCCGGGGTGTGACAGGTGACGCGGGGGTGTGATAGGTGACGCGGGGGTGTGGCAGGTGACGCGGGGGTGTGACAGGTGACGCGGGGGTGTGACAGGTGACGCGGGGCGGTGACAGGGGATTCGCTGGGCACCAGGGCTGTGGGGTGGGTACAGGGGTGTGACAGGGGATTCGCTGGGCACCAGGGCTGTGGGGTGGGTACAGGGGTGTGACAGGGGATTCGCTGGGCACCAGGGCTGTGGGGTGGGTGTGGGGGGTGTGTGACAGGTGACGCGGGGGTGTGACAGCTGATGCGGGGGTGTGACAGGGGATTCGCTGGGCACCAGGGCTGTGGGGTGGGTGAGGGGGTGTGACAGGTGACGCGGGGGTGTGACAGGGGATTCGCTGGGCACCAGGGCTGTGGGGTGGTTGCGGGGGTGTGACAGGTGATGCGGGAGGATTTCAGGGGGTTCGCTGGGCACCAGGGCTGTAGGGTGGTTGGGGGGGGGGGGTGTGGCAGGTGATGCGGGGGGGTGACAGGTGATGCGGGGGTGTGACAGGTGACGCGGGGGTGTGACAGGGGATTCGCTGGGCACCAGGGCTGTGGGGTGGTTGGGGGGGTGTGACAGGTGACGCGGGGGGGGGGGGTGATAGGGGATTCGTTGGGCACCAGGGCGGTGGGGTGGTTGCGGGGGGGGTGACAGGTGACGCGGGGGGGGGGGGGTGACAGGTGACGCGGGGGGGGGGGGGGGGTGATAGGGATTCATTGGGCACCAGGGCTGTGGGGTGGTTGCGGGGGTGTGACAGGTGACGCGGGGGTGTGACAGCTGACGCGGGGGTGTGACAGGTGACGCGGGGCGGTGACAGGGGATTCGCTGGGCACCAGGGCTGTGGGGTGGTTGCGGGGGTGTGACAGGTGACGCGGGGGTGTGACAGCTGACGCGGGGGGGTGACGGGATTCGCTGGGCACCAGGGCTGTGGGGTGGTTGCGGGGGTGTGACAGTTGACGCGGGGGAGTGACAGGTGACGCGGGGGGTGACAGGTGACGCGGGGGGGTGACGGGATTCGCTGGGCACCAGGGCTGTGGGGTGGTTGCGGGGGTGTGACAGGTGACGCGGGGGTTTGTGACAGCTGACGCGGGGGGTTGTGACAGGTGACGCGGGGCGGTTGACAGGGGATTCGCTGGGCACCAGGGCTGTGGGGTGGTTGCGGGGGTGTGACAGGTGACGCGGAGGGGTGACGGGATTCGCTGGGCACCAGGGCTGTGGGGTGGTTGCGGGGGTGTGACAGTTGACGCGGGGGGTGTGACAGGTGACGCGGGGGGGTGACAGGTGACGCGGGGGGGTGACGGGATTCGCTGGGCACCAGGGCTGTGGGGTGGTTGCGGGGGGTGTGACAGGTGACGCGGGGGGGGTGACAGGTGACGCGGGGGGGGTGACGGGATTCGCTGGGCACCAGGGCTGTGGGGTGGTTGCGGGGGTGTGACAGTTGACGCGGGGGTGTGACAGCTGACGCGGGGGTGTGACAGGTGACGCGGGGGGTGACAGGTGACGCGGGGGGGGTGACGGGATTCGCTGGGCACCAGGGCTGTGGGGTGGTTGCGGGGGTGTGACAGGTGACGCGGGGGGGGTGACGGGATTCGCTGGGCACCAGGGCTGTGGGGTGGTTGCGGGGGTGTGACAGTTGACGCGGGGGAGTGACAGGTGACGCGGGGGTGTGACAGGTGACGCGGGGCGGTGACAGGGGATTCGATGGGCACCAGGGCTGTGGGGTGGTTGCGGGGGGGGGTGACAGGTGAGGTGACGCGGGGGGGTGACAGGTGACGCGGGGGGGTGACAGGGGATTCGCTGGGCACCAGGGCTGTGGGGTGGTTGCGGGGGTGTGAAAGGTGACGCGGGGGGGTGACAGGTGACGCGGGGGGGGTGACAGGTGACGCGGGGGTGTGACAGGTGACGCGGGGGGGGGGTGACGGGATTCGCTGGGCACCAGGGCTGTGGGGTGGTTGGGGGCCCGGAAGCTTCTTAACGGTCAGTAAAACGCGTGATTGTTTCACAGATGCTAATGCGCTGCCCCTTGACGCGGGGCGGTGACAGGGGATTCGGGGGGCACCAGGGCTGTGGGTGGTTGCGGGGGGGTGCGGTGCCGGGGGGGGTGACAGGTGCCCCCGGGGGGGGGGGGAGGGGATTCGCTGGGCACCAGGGCTGTGGGTGGTTGGGGGGTGTGAATTGAGCGGGGGTGTGACGGGTAAAGGGGGGGGTGACAGGGGGGCGCGGGGGGGTGACGGGATTCGCTGGGCACCAGGGCTGTGGGGTGGTCTCTGCCTTCACTTTACAGCGACTCCTCTGGAAGCTTCTCCTAAACTTGCCGTCAGCTTAAACTCCCTGTGACTTGTTTAAATCAGTGCAAGGGCCCCCCCTCCTGCCCCTGCGCCTCCTGCTCGCTCGTCGCTTCTCCACGCGTTGGATTTATCAGGAATAACTTTACACAGATAAAACTCTCTGATGAAATAAGCCGGCCGCCCCCCCCCCCCCCCTCCACCCTCGTCCCTGGGGCTCCGCTGATTTTTAAGAATCTGACCAACTAAAGAGGCTGCTGCGGGGAGAGCGGGGCATCCTGGGAATTTGCCCCATCTGCTGCATAAACATCCAGAGGAACTTCAGGCAGAATGGAGAATCAGAAGGACTTCAAAGGCGGCGGCCGCCCCGGTGTCAGCGCCGCGGAGAGCGTCGCCGCTGCTCCCATTCATCGTGAACTTTCGTACTCGTCTCACAAAGGCACAAAACATAGGTTCGTCTGCTTGTCAAGTGCCGCCCGGAGCTCAGGCCTCCCCGGGGACTCTTTGTGGCTTCATCAGGGCTAAAATCTCACTTATCAGATGTGTACGGCTCTTGTTGTGATCAGTGACCACGCTCATCACATCTGCCCCCACGGGCCATTAGAGGCAGTCAGCCGGGGGTCGGACATGGGCTCCTGCGAGGGGCAGTGGCCTGGGGGTTATCATCCCGATTCGGGATGATGGATGGAGGCCCGGAACCTAGATCCCTGAGTCTGGAGCCCAGAATCCTGATCCCGGAGCCCAGAACCTTGAGCCTAGAGCCCTGAGTCTGGAGCCCAGGACCCTTATACCGGAGCCCAGAACCTTGAGCCTAGAGCCCTGAGTCTGGAGCCCAGGACCCTGATACCGGAGCCCAGAACCTTGAGCCTAGAGCCCTGGGTCTGGAGCCCAGGACCCTTATACCGGAGCCCAGAACCTTGAGCCTAGAGCCCTGAGTCTGGAGCCCAGGACCCTGATACCGGAGCCCAGAACCTTGAGTCTAGAGCCCTGGGTCTAGAGTCTGGAACCCATAACCTGGAGCCCATAACCCAAGCCCAGAATACTGATCCCACAGTCCAGAGCCTCGAGCCTGGAACCAAGAACCCGGAGCCTAGAACCCTGATCCCAAAGTCCAGAACCTAGAGTCTAGAGTCTGGAGCCCAGAACCTTGAGCCTAGAACCCTAATTCCAAAGTCCAGAACCTGGGGCCTCGAGCCCTGAGTCTAGAGTCTGGAGCCCAGAACCTGAAATCCAGAACCTAAGCCCACAACCCCGATCCCAGAGTCCAGAACCTTGAGCCTAGAGACAGATTTTTGGGAGTCTGGACCCAAACCCTGACTGGAGCCCAAAACCCTTTTGGGCCCTAGCCCCCTGTCTAGATTTGGGAGCCCAGTCCTGGAGCCCAAACCTTGACCTAGCGCCCGGGATCAGAGTCTGGACCCCAAAACCCTAAAAACCCAAAAACCCGGGGGCCTAGCGCCCTGTCTAGAGTCGGACCCCATACCGGAGCCCGAACACGATCCCTCAGTCCAAACCTTTGACCCTGGAACCAAAACCCAATCTAAAAACCTGGTCCCAAAAGTTAGAACCAGACCTAACCCTGATTCTAAAGTCTGGAGCCCACAACCTAAGCCCAGAACCCTGACCCGGCCCCAGACCTTGGCCTGGAGCCCAAGCCCAGAACCTGGAGCGCAACCCGAACTGGAACCCAGATCCAGAATTTTGACCCTGTGCCAAGCCGGGACCCCATTTTTGGAACCCAAGCCCGACCCCCAAAACCTGACCCCAAACCCCCCCCCCAAACCGGGACCTCACATCTCTCCACACCTGTCCTCGAAAACATGAGGACTTGGGCCTTTTTATATGTACAGGTAAAAGGGGTGATTGCCCCACCCGCAGGTGGCGCCACGTGTGGATGGGTACTCGCGACTGAATGTGAGATTGTTGACTCCTCAGCAGATGGAGAGGAGGATTCAGCCCAATGTCTGAGGAGCAATGTCAGATGTATGGCTTTCACCTAATGACCTACAGAAGAAGGGAAGGGATGGCTCCTGTAGGAACCTCCAAAAAATAATTTTGGGCGGATTGCCGCCCGTCATGTGGCCCCCCTACCATTCCCCGGGAAATGGATTATTTTCATAGAGGGTAAGATTCAAACGAGAAACTTCAAAACCAACAAGGCCTGATGGGGGCGATGTATCTGTTCTTGTTGTAGGATGGGGGTGATGTCTCCATCTATTGTTGTAGGATGGGGGCGATGTCTCCGGCTCTTGTTGTAGGATGGGGGGGATGTCTCCCCTTTTTTGTAGGGGGGGTGAGGTCTCCTCCTTGTTGTAGGATGGGGCGATGTCTCCCTTTTGTAGGAGGGGGTGATTTCTGTCTCTTGTGTAGGTGGGGGTGATGTCTCTGTCCTTTTTGTAGGTGGGGCATGTCCCCGTGTCTTTGGTTTTTTTGGGGGTGATTCTTCGCTCGGTGGGGGTGATGTCTCTTCTTTGTTGTGTGGGGGATGGGTCTCTTGTTCTTGTTGTAGGTTGGGGGTGATGTCTCTGGCTCTTGTTGTAGTTGGGGGTGATGTCTCTTTCTCTTGTTGTAGGATGGGGGCGATGTCTCTGTCTCTTGTTGTAGGATGGGGGCGATGTCTCTGTCTCTTGTTGTAGGATGGGGGCGATGTCTCTGTCTCTTGTTGTAGGATGGGGGTGATGTCTCTGTCTCTTGTTGTAGGATGGGGGCGATGTCTCCGGCTCTTGTTGTAGGATGGGGGCGATGTCTCCGTCTCTTGTTGTAGGATGGGGGCGATGTCTCTGTCTCTTGTTGTAGGATGGGGGTGATGTCTCCGTCTCTTGTTGTAGGATGGGGGTGATGTCTCCTTCTCTTGTTGTAGGATGGGGGCGATGTCTCTTTCTCTTGTTGTAGGATGGGGGTGATGTCTCTGTCTCTTGTTGTAGGATGGGGGTGATGTCTCCGTCTCTTGTTGTAGGATGGGGGTGATGTCTCCGTCTCTTGTTGTAGGATGGGGGTGATGTCTCTGTCTCTTGTTGTAGGATGGGGGTGATGTCTCTGTCTCTTGTTGTAGGATGGGGGTGATGTCTCTGTCTCTTGTTGTAGGATGGGGGTGATGTCTCCGTCTCTTGTTGTAGGATGGGGGCGATGTCTCTGTCTCTTGTTGTAGGATGGGGGTGATGTCTCTGTCTCTTGTTGTAGGATGGGGGTGATGTCTCCGTCTCTTGTTGTAGGATGGGGCGATGTCTCCTTCTCTTGTTGTAGGATGGGGGTGATGTCTCCGTCTCTTGTTGTAGGATGGGGGCGATGTCTCCTTCTCTTGTTGTAGGATGGGGGTGATGTCTCCGGCTCTTGTTGTAGGATGGGGGCGATGTCTCCGTCTCTTGTTGTAGGATGGGGGTGATGTCTCCGTCTCTTGTTGTAGGATGGGGGTGATGTCTCCGTCTCTTGTTGTAGGATGGGGGTGATGTCTCCGTCTCTTGTTGTAGGATGGGGGTGATGTCTCCGGCTCTTGTTGTAGGATGGGGGTGATGTCTCCGGCTCTTGTTGTAGGATGGGGGTGATGTCTCTGTCTCTTGTTGTAGGATGGGGGTGATGTCTCTGTCTCTTGTTGTAGGATGGGGGCGATGTCTCTGTCTCTTGTTGTAGGATGGGGCCGATGTCTCCTTCTCTTGTTGTAGGATGGGGGCGATGTCTCCTTCTCTTGTTGTAGGATGGGGGTGATGTCTCCGTCTCTTGTTGTAGGATGGGGGTGATGTCTCCGTCTCTTGTTGTAGGATGGGGGCGATGTCTCCGGCTCTTGTTGTAGGATGGGGGTGATGTCTCCATCTCTTGTTGTAGGATGGGGGTGATGTCTCCGTCTCTTGTTGTAGGATGGGGGCGATGTCTCCGTCTCTTGTTGTAGGATGGGGGTGATGTCTCTGTCTCTTGTTGTAGGATGGGGGCGATGTCTCCATCTCTTGTTGTAGGATGGGGGCGATGTCTCCATCTCTTGTTGTAGGATGGTGGTGATGACTCCGTCTCTTGTTGTAGGATGGGGGCGATGTCTCCGTCTCTTGTTGTAGGATGGGGATGATGTCTCTGTCTCCTGTTGTAGGATGGGGGCGATGTCTCCATCTCTTGTTGTAGGATGGGGGTGATGTCTCCATCTCTTGTTGTAGGATGGGGTGATGTCTCCGGCTCTTGTTGTAGGATGGGGGTGATGTCTCCATCTCTTGTTGTAGGATGGGGGTGATGTCTCCGTCTCTTGTTGTAGGATGGGGTGATGTCTCTGTCTCTTGTTGTAGGATGGGGTGATGTCTCTGTCTCTTGTTGTAGGATGGGGGCGATGTCTCTGTCTCTTGTTGTAGGATGGGGGCGATGTCTCTGTCTCTTGTTGTAGGATGGCGGTGATGTCTCTGTCTCTTCTTGTAGGATGGGGTGATGTCTCTGTCTCTTGTTGTAGGATGGGGGCGATGTCTCCGCCTCTTGTTGTAGGATGGGGGTGATGAGACTGTCTCTTGTTGTAGGATGGGGGTGATGTCTCCATCTCTTGTTGTAGGATGGGGTGATGTCTCCGGCTCTTGTTGTAGGATGGGGGTGATGTCTCTGTCTCTTGTTGTAGGATGGGGGTGATGTCTCTGTCTCTTGTTGTAGGATGGGGGCGATGTCTCCGTCTCTTGTTGTAGGATGGGGGTGATGTCTCGTTCTCTTGTTGTAGGAGGGGGCGATGTCTCTGTCTCTTGTTGTAGGATGGGGGCGATGTCTCTTCTCTTGTTGTAGGATGGGGGTGATGTCTCCGTCTCTTGTTGTAGGATGGGGGTGATGTCTCTGTGTCTTGTTGTAAGATGGGGTGATCGCGTGGCTCCGTCTCTTGTTGTAGGTATGGGGGTGATGTTTTCTCGTCTCTTGTTGGTAGGTTGGGGGTTGGGGTGATGTCTCCGTTATTCATTGTTGTAGGATGGGCGGGATGTCCTCCGCTCTTGTCTGTAGGATGAGGGTGATGTATCCATCCTTTGTATGTAGGATGGGGGTGTGTATGTCTCCGTCTCTTGTTGTAGGTTGGGGTCTGATGTCGTCCCTACTATTGTTGTAGGATGGCGGGCCTGATGTCTCAGGTCTCTTGTTGTTAGGATGGGGTTGTGATGTCTCCGTCTTTGTTGTAGGATGGTGGTGTATGTCGCCTGTGTCTCAGGTTGTGGGATGGGGTGAATGTCTCGCCGTATTCTTGTGTGCAGGATGTGGGGTGATGTCTCCGTTGCGTCTTGTTGTAGGCATGGGGGTGATGTCACTCTGTCTCTTGTTGAATGATGGGGGCGATGTTATGCGCTATTGTTGTAGGATGGGGGTGATGTCTCGGGCTCTTGGTGTAGGATGATGGGGCGTGTTCTGTCTCTTGTCTGTAGGATGGGGGTGCGCGTCTCAGTTTTATTGTTGTTAGTGACTGGTTGCTAGGATGGGGGTTCGATGTCTCCTTATCTTGATGTAGGTTGGGGCGGTGATGTCTCAGCCTCTTGTTGTAGGATGGGGGAGATGTCTCTGGCTCATGTTGAAGGATGGGGGTGATGTCTCGGCTCTTAGTTGCTAGGTGGGAGGCGATGTCTCTGTCCTCCATGTTGTAGGAGTGGCGGTGAAGTCTCGTGTCGCTTGTTGTAGGATGAGGGCAGATTGTCTTCTGCCTTTTGTTGAAGGATAGGGGGCGATGTCTCAGGCTCTTCTTGTATGGATGGGCGTTGTTGTCTACATCTCTTGTTTGTAGATGGGGGTGATGTCTCTGGCTCTCGTGGTGTAGGATGGGGGATGATGTCTCACGCTGGTTTGTGGTAGGATGGGGTCGATGTACATCTGTATCTGGTTGGAGGATGGGGGGGATGTACTCCGTATCTTGTTGCTAGGATGGGGGCGATGTCATCTGTTCTTGTTGTTTAGGATGGGGGTGATGTCTCCATCTACTTGTGGTAGGAGGGGGTGATGTCTCCAGCTCTTGTTGTAGGGTGGGGCGCGATATGATCTCTGTCTCTTGTTGATGGCATGGGGGCTGCTTTGTCTCCGTTCTCTTGTTGGTAGGCATGGGGCCACGATGTCTCTGTCTCTTGTTGTAGGATGAGTGTGATGTCTCCATCTCTTGTTGTAGGATGGGGTGATGTCTCGCCAGACTCTTGTTGTTAGGATGGGCGGGGCGATGTCTATGTCTCTTGTTGTTGGATGGTGTGATGTCTCCATCGCTGTTGTAGGATGGGGGTGATGTCTCCGTCTCTTCTTGTAGGATGGGGGCGATGTCTCTGTCTCTTGTTGTAGGATGGGTGCGATGTCTCAATCTCTTGTTGTAGATGGTGGGTGATGTCTGTCGGCTCTTGTTGTAGGGATGTTGGGGGCGTTGCTCCAGCTTCTTTTGTTAGATGGGGCGATTGTCTCTGTCTTATGTTGTAGGATGGGGGACTGATGTCTCGTCATCTTGTTGTAGATGGGGGTGATGTACTCCGTGTATCTTGTTGTAGGATGGGGGCGCTGTCTCTGTCTCTTGTTGATAGTATGGACACGGTGATGTCTCCGTCTGTTGTTGTCAGGATGGGGCGCGATGTCTTGTCTTTTGTTGTAGGATGGCCTGGTGATACTCCGTCTATTGTTGTAGGATGGGGCGAATGTCTATTGGTGGTCTCTTGTTTAGTGATGGGGGCGTGTCTCTGTATCTTGTTGTAGGATTGGAGGGTGTGGTCTTGTCTGGTCTTTTTGTATGTAGTGTTGGCGGTGATGTCTCCGTCTCTTGTTGGAGGATGGGGGGTGATGTCTCTTTCGGTTGTGGTAGGATGGGAGCGCGATGTCTCTGTCTCTTGTTGTAGGATGGGCGGTTGATTGTGTCTCTGTCTCTTGTGGGTTAGGATGGGGGTGATGTCTCCGTCTCTGTTGTATAATAGGATTGCGGGTGGGTGATGTTCTCCGGCCTCTTGTTGTAGGATGGGTGGTGATCGTCTGTCCGGCTCTTGTTGAGGAGGGGGCATATGTCTCTGGCTCTTGTGTAGGATGGGGGGGAAGTCTCCCATCTCTAGTTGTAGGTATGGCGGCGCGATTGTCTCCATCTCGTAGTTGTCAGGATGGGGGCGATGTATCCAGTGATCTTGTTGTAGGAGTGGGGGCGTGGCGATGTCTCCAATCTCTTGTTGTAGATGGGCGGCGATGTCCTCTGGGCTCTTCGCTGTGTAGGAATGGGGGTCGATGCGTCTCCGGCTCTTGTTGTTGGATTGGGGTGTGAGTGTGTCTCCGTCTCGTTGTGTTGTCTAGGATTGGGGGTGATGTCTCCGTCTTATTGTGTGTAGCATGGGGTTGCGATTCTGTCTCTGGCTCTTGTTTGTCGGATTGGGGCTGATGAGTCTCAGTCTCTTGTTGTAGTATGGGGGCTGATGTATGTCTCGGTATTACTTCGTTGTAGGATGGGGGGTGTTGTCTAAGTCTCTTGTTGTAGGGATCGGGGTGGTGATGTCTATGTCTCTTGTTGTGTGTTGGGGGCGTATGTCTCCGTCTCTTGTTGTAGGATGGGGGTGATGTCTCCGTATCTTGTTGGTATTGAGGGGGTCGATGGTCTCCGTCTCATGTTGTAGTTTCGGCGGTGATGTGGACGTGTTCTCCGTCTCTTGTTGTAGGTTGGGGGCGAATTGTCTTGTCTCTTGTTTGTAGGATGGGGCGGTGATGGTCTCAGTCTCTTGGTGTCGGAGGGGGGCGATGTCTCTGTCTCTTGTTGTAGGATGGCGGTGATGTCTCCGGTCTTTGGTGTGGATGGGGGGCGAATGTCTCTGTCTTTGGTTGTGAGGGAGTGGCGGTGATGTCTCCGGTCTCTTGTTGTAGGATGGGGGCGGCTGTCTCTGTCTTTGTTGTAGGGATGGGGGCTGATCGCGCACTCCCTGTCTCTGGTTGTAGGTGGGGGTGATGTCTCTGTCTCTTGTTGTAGGAATAGGGGGCGAATGTCTCTGTTCTCGTTGTTGTAGGATGGGGGTGATGTCTCTGTCTCTTGTTCGCTTGTAGGAGGTGTGGCGATGTCTCTGTCTCTTGTTGCAGGATGGGGGTGATGTCTATGTGTCTTGTTGTAAGATGGGGGTGATGTCTCCGTCTCTTGTTGTAGGATTGGGGTGATGTCTCGTTTCTCTTGGTTGTAGGATGGGGCGTGATGTCTCCGTGTGTCTTTTTAGTTTGGAATGGGGGTGATGTCTCAGTCTCTTGGTGTAGGAGTGGGGGATGATTTATCACGTCTCTTGTTGTTAGGATTGGGGTCGATGTCGCCGTCTCTTGTTGTAGGATGGGGGTGATGCTCTCGTTCTCTTGTTGTTGGATAGGTGGGGCTGAGGTCAGCGTCTCTGTGTGTGTAGGATGGGGTGATGTCTCCTTATCTTGGTGTAGGATGGGGGCGATGTCTCTAGTAGTCTTGGTTGTAGGATGGGGTGATAGTGATGTCTCATTCTCTGGTTGTAGGTTGGGGGCGCGATGTCTCTGGCGTCGTGTTGTTAGGGAATGGGGGTGATGTGTCTCCGGATCTTGTGTGTAGGATGGGGGGGATGTCTCTGTCTCTTGTTGTAGGATGGGGGCGATGTCTCCGTCTCTTGTTGTAGGATGGGTGTGTGATGTCTCCGTCTCGAGTGTTGAAGGATGGCGGGTGATGTCATCCGTCTCTTGTTGTAGGATGGGGGGTGATGTTCTCCGTCTCCTTGTTGTAGCTGGGTTGGTGATGTCTCCATCCTTGTTGTGAGGTTTTCCAGTCGGGGTGATGTCTCGGCTCTGGTTGCGAGGAGCGGGGGCGTATGGCTCTGACTCTTGTTGTAAGGATGTGGGTGATGGTCTCTGTCTTTGTTGTTAGGATGGGGGTGATGTCTCCATCTCTTGTTGTAGGATGGGGGTGATGTCTCTTTGTTTTGTTGTAAGATGGGGGCGATGTCTCTGTCTCTTGTTGTAGGATGGGGCGATGTCTCTGGCTCTTGTTGTAGGATGGGGGCCGTTGTCTCCAGTCCTCTTGGTGTGTAGGATGGGGGTGATGTCTGCTCGTCTCTTGTGTTGTGGGCATGGGGTGTGAAGTCTCCGGCACTTGTTGTAGGATGGGGGGTGATGTCTCCATCTCTTGTTGTAGGATGGGGGGCGATGTCTCTGGCTCATTGTTGCTAGTATGGGGGTGATGTCTATGTATCTTGTTGTATGGATGGGGTGTTGCTCTCCGGCTCTTGTTGTAGGATGGGCGGCGATTGTACTCTGGCTCTTGTTGTAGGATGGGTTGATGTCTCGCTTCTTGTTTGTAGGCACTGGAGCGGTTGATGTCTCCGTCTCTGGTTGTAGGATGGGGGTGTGATGTGCTCCGTACTCTGTTGTAGGCGATGGGGGCGAGTCTCCTGTTCTCTTGTTGTAGGTATGGGGGTGTGGGGGTGATGTACTCCTTCTTCTCTTGTTGTTAGGATGGGCGGTGATCGTCTCCGGTCTCTTGTTGTAGGATGGCGGTTGATGGTCCTCCGTCGCTTGTTGTATGAGATGGGGGGTGATGTCTCCGGTCTGCGTTGTTAGGATTGGCGGCGATGTCTCTGCCTCTTGTTATAGGATGGGGGCGATGTCTCTGGGCATCTTGTTTGTAGGAGGGGTGATGTCTCCGTCTCGCTTGTGTAGGATGGGGGTGATGTGTCTTTTGCCTCTTGTTATAAGCGAGGGGATGGCGGATGTCTCTGCTCCTTGATTGTTGGATGGACGGTGATGTCTCCGGCTCGCTGGTTGTCAGGATGGGGGTGATGTCTCTGTTCTTGTGTTGTAGGATGGGGTGGATGTCTCGTCTCTTGGTTGTTAGGCATGGGCGGTGAGTTGCTTCGACGTCTCTTGTTGTAGGATGCTGGGGTGATGTCTCCGTCTCTTGTTGTAGGATGGGGGTGATGTCTCTGTCTCTTGTTGTTGAGATGGGGGATGTCTTCTTTCTCTTGTTGTAGGATGGGGGGGATGTCTCCTTCATTGTTTGATAGGATGGGGGGTGATTAGTTCTACTGGGTCTTGTTGTAGGATGGGGGTGATGTCTCCGTCCTTAGGATGATGGGTGAAATGCCCAATGGATGATGGGTGTGATATCCTATAGATAATGGCTGTGATGTCCTATGGGTGATGGTTGTGATGTCCTGTGGATGATGGGTGAGATGTTCTATTGATGATATGTGTTATGTCATATGGATGATGGGTGTGATGTTCTATAGAGAGTGGCTATCATATCCTATAGATGATGGGTGTGATGTCCTGTGGATGATGGGTGAAATGTCCTATGGATGAAGGGTGTGTTATTCTGTGGATGATGGGTGAAATGTTCTATGGATGATGGGTCTGATATTCTACAGATGATGGCTGAAATGTCCTATAGATAATGGTTGGGATGTCCTATGGATGATGGGTGGGATTTCCTATGGATGATGGATGTGATGTTCTATAGATGGTGGCTGTGATGTTCCGTAGATGTATGGGTGTGATGCCCTGTGGATGATTGAGGTGGGGTGTTGTTCTATGGATGATGGTAAAAATTTACTATAGACTAGTGGGTGTGTTGTAATAGGGGATGATGGGTGAGAAATGGTCCTCTGTGTGATGGGTGGGATGTGCATAGGGATGCATGGGTGAGTGTCCTCATGAATGATGGGTGTGAGGTCACTTTTGGGATGATAGGTGAAATTTCCTTTGAGTGATGGTTGTGATGTCCTATGAGTGATGGGTGGGTTGTCCTATTAGTGATGGGTGGGATGTCCTATGGGTGATGGGTCTTATGTCCTAGGTGTGATGGGTGTTTTTTTCTATGGATGATGGGTGAAATGTCCTATGAGTGATGGGTGTGATGTCCTATGAGTTATGGGTGTAATGTTCTATGGATGATGGGTGTTATGTCCTATAGATAGTAGGTGTGATGTCATGTGGATGATGGGGGAGCAAGTCCTTTGGAGTGTGGTGGGCGGAGTCCTATGGATTTGGGATGGGCTGAGTTGTACAATGATGATGGGTGTGATGTCCTATGGATGATGGGTGAGATGTCCTATGAATGATGGGTGTAATGTGCTATAGATGATGGGTGAAATGTCCTATGAGTGATGGTTGTGATGTCCTATGAGTGATGGGTGGGATGTCCTATTAGTGATGGGTGTGATGTCCTATGGATGATGGGTGAGATGTCCTATGGATGATGGGTGAAATGTCCTATGAGTGATGGTTGTAATGTCCTGTGGATGATGGGTGAAATGTCCTATGAGTAATGGGTGTGATGTCCAATTAGTGATGGGTGATGGGTGTGATGTCCTATGGGTGATGGGTGTTATGTTCTATGGATGCTGGGTGAGATGTCCTATGAATGATGGATGTGATAGCCTGTGGATGATGGATGAAATGTCCTATGAATGATGGTTGTGATGTCCTGTGGATGATGGATGGAATGTCCTATAAGTGATGGTTGTGATGTCCTGTGGATGATGGATGAAATGTCCTATGAATGATGGATGTGATAGCCTGTGGATGATGGATGAAATGTCCTATGAGTGATGGTTGTGATGTCCTGTGGATGATGGATGGAATGTCCTATGAGTGATGGTTGTGATGTCCTGTGGATGATGGATGGAATGTCCTATGAGTGATGGTTGTGATGTCCTGTGGATGATGGGTGAAATGTCCTATGAGTGATGGTTGTGATGTCCTGTGGATTATGGGTGAAATGTTCTATGAATGATGGGTGTGATGTCCTATTAGTGATCAGTGGGATGTTCTATGGATGATGGGTGTGATGTCCTATGAGTGATGGTTGTGATGTCCTATGAATGATGGGTGTGATGTCCTATGAGTGATGGTTGTGATGTCCTGTGGATGATGGATGGAATGTCCTATGAATGATGGATGTGATAGCCTGTGGATGATGGATGGAATGTCCTATGAGTGATGGTTGTGATGTCCTGTGGATGATGGGTGAAATGTCCTATGAGTGATGGTTGTGATGTCCTGTGGATTATGGGTGAAATGTTCTATGAATGATGGGTGTGATGTCCTATTAGTGATCGGTGGGATGTTCTATGGATGATGGGTGTGATATCCTGTGGATGTTGGGTGAGATGTCATATGAGTGATGGGTGAAGAGTCCTATGAGTGATGGGTGTGATGTCCTATGGGTGATGGGTGTGATGTTCTATGGATGATGGGTAGGATGTCCTATGGGTGATGGGTGAAATGTCCCATGAGTGATGGGTGAAATGTCCCATGAGTGATGGGTGTGTGATGTCCTATGGATGATGGGTGTGATATCCTGTGGATGATGGGTGTGATGTCCTATTAATGATGGGTTAAATGTCCTACTAGCGATGGGTGTGATGTCCTATGAGTTATGAGTGTAATGTTCTATGGATGATGCGTGAGATGTCCTATGGATGATGGATGTTATGTGATATAGATGGTGGCTATGATGTCCTATTAATGATGGGTGTAATGTCCTGTGGATGATGGGTGAAATGTCCTATGACTGATGGGTGTGATGTTCTATGGATGATGGGTAAAATGTCCTATGGATGATGGGTAAAATGTGCTATGGATGATGGATGTGATGTTCTATGGATGATGGGTGTGATTTCCTATGGATGATGGATGTGATGATCTATAGATGGTGGCTATGATGTCCTATAGATGATGGGTGTGATGTCCTGTGGATGATGGGTGTGATATCCTGTGGATGATGGGTGTGATGTCCTATTAATGATGGGTTAAATGTCCTACTAGCGATGGGTGTGATGTCCTATGAGTTATGAGTGTAATGTTCTATGGATGATGCGTGAGATGTCCTATGGATGATGGATGTTATGTGATATAGATGGTGGCTATGATGTCCTATTAATGATGGGTGTAATGTCCTGTGGATGATGGGTGAAATGTCCTATGACTGATGGGTGTGATGTTCTATGGATGATGGGTAAAATGTCCTATGGATGATGGGTAAAATGTGCTATGGATGATGGATGTGATGTTCTATGGATGATGGGTGTGATTTCCTATGGATGATGGATGTGATGATCTATAGATGGTGGCTATGATGTCCTATAGATGATGGGTGTGATGTCCTATGGATGATGGGTGTGATGTTCTATGGATGATGGGTAAAATGTCCTATGGATGATGGGTGTGATGTCCTATGGATGATGGATGTGATGTCCTATAGATAGTGGGTGTGATGTCATGTGGATGATGGGTGAGATGTCCTATGAGTGATGGGTGTGATGTCCTATGGATGATGGGTGAGATGTCCTATGAATGATGGGTGTGATGTCCTATGAGTGATGGTTGTGATGTCCTGTGGGTGATGGGTGTGATGTTCTATGGATGCTGGATGAGATGTCCTATGGATGATGGGTGTGATTCCCTATGGATGATGGGTGTGATGTCCTATGGATGATGGGTGTGATTCCCTATGGAAGATGGGTGTGATGTCCTGTGGATGTCGGGTGAGATGTCCTATGAGTGATGGGTATGATGTCCTATGGGTGATGGTTGTGATGTCCTATGAGTTATAGGTGTAATGTTCTATGGATGATGGGTGTGATGTCCTATGGATGATGGGTGTGATTCCCTATGGAAGATGGGTGTGATGTCCTGTGGATGTTGGGTGAGATGTCCTATGAGTGATGGGTATGATGTCCTATGGGTGATGGTTGTGATGTCCTATGAGTTATAGGTGTAATGTTCTATGGATGATGGTTGTGATGTCCTATGGATGATGGGTGTGATTCCCTGTGGAAGATGGGTGTGATGTCCTGTGGATGTTGGGTGAGATGTCCTATGAGTGATGGGTGTGATGTCCTATGGGTGATGGTTGTGATGTCCTATGAGTTATAGGTGTAATGTTCTATGGATGATGGTTGTGATGTCCTATGGATGATGGGTGTGATTCCCTGTGGAAGATGGGTGTGATGTCCTGTGGATGTTGGGTGAGATGTCCTATGAGTGATGGTTGTGATTCCCTATGGATGATGGGTGAGGTCACTGGTATGTAGTCATGTGTATTTTCGGGGTCCCGCGTGTCTCATTGGGGTCGGGGTTCCAGGCGGAGCAGACATTCCTCTGTCTACAATTTGCAGTTTGGTTGCTATGACGACCGGAGATTGAAACATTTTCCCTGGCTACATTGTAATTCCGCGGGCGGAGCGGAGCATGCTGGGAGTGAGCGGGGTGAATGAGAGTTCATCGGCGCCGCGCTCCCCGCTGACTGACGGCCGCCGCCTTTGAAGTCTTCTGAAGCTGCCAGCACCTCATTAAACCATGTCGAATCCTCACTGATCGGGAACATCCTGGAACCGGACGAGACGCGGCTCAATCAGCGGATTTCAGGCACAAACCTCATCCTGGCGTCGATTATTCATCGTTATCAGACGTGGGATAGAGAGGCAGTGATCCGGAGGTGAAAGAGGGAACACCAGCAGACTCCCAGCAACATGACGGGTTCAAATGAGGAACCAGTGGTCACCGAAAGAGGAACTAGTGGTCACCGACACCGAGAGAGGAACCAGTGGTCACCACCACCAAGAGAGGAATCAATGGTCACCACCACCGAGGGAGGAATCAGTGGTCACCACCACCAAGAGAGGAATCAGAAGTCACCGACACCGAGAGAAGAATCAGTGGTCACCGACACGAAGAGAAGAATCAGTGGGGCACCGGACACCAGGGGAGGAAACAGTGGGCACCCGACACCAAGATCACTGGCTCCAAGAGATAAATCAGTGGTCACCGACACCGAGAGAGGAATTAGTGGTCACCGGCTCCAAGAGATAAATCAGTGGTCACCAACACCTAGAGAGGAAACAGTGGTCACCAGCGCCGAGAGAGGAATCAGTGGTCACCGCCACCGAGAGAGAAACTAGTGGTCACCACCACTGAGGGAGGAATCAGAGGTCACCACCACCGAGAGAGAAACTAGTGGTCACCACCACTGAGGGAGGAATCCGTGGTCACCGGCACCGAGAGAGGAATCAGTGGTCACCGCCACTGAGGGAGGAATCAGTGGTCACCGGCACCAAGAGAGGAACCAGTGGTCACCGGCACCGAGAGAGGAACTAGTGGTCACCGACACCGAGAGAGGAATCAGTGGTCACCGACACCGAGAGAGGAATCAGTGGTCACCGGCACCGAGAGAGGAATCAGTGGTCACCGACACCGAGAGAGGAATCAGTGGTCACTGGCATCAAGAGAGGAACCAGTGGTCACTGGCACCGAGAGAGGAATCAGTAGTCACCGGCACCAAGAGGGGAACCAGTGGTCACCGGCACCGAGAGAGGAACCAGTGCTCACCGGCACCGAGAGAGGAATCAGTGCTCACCGCCACCGAGAGAGGAACTAGTGGTCACCACCAAGAGAGGAACCAGTGCTCACCGTCACCGAGAGAGGAACTAGTGGTTACCGCCGTCGAGAGATAAATCAGTGGTCACCGGCATCAAGAGAGGAACCAGTGGTCACGGGCACCGAGAGAGGAATCAGTGGTCACCAGCGCCGAGAGAGGAATCAGTGGGCACCGGCACCAAGAGAGGAATCAGTGGTCACCACCACCGAGAGAGGAATCAGTGGTCACCGACACCGAGAGAGGAATCAGTGGTCACCGACACCGAGAGAGGAATCAGTGGTCACCGGCACCAAGAGAGGAACCAGTGGTCACCGCCACTGAGAGAGGAATCAGTGGTCACCACCACCAAGAGAGGAATCAGTGGTCACCGGCACCAAGAGAGGAATCAGTGGTCACCGGCACCGAGAGAGGAACCAGTGGTCACCGCCACCGAGAGAGGAATCAGTGGTCACCCCCACCGAGAGAGGACTCAGTGCTCACCGCCACCGAGAGAGGAACCAGTGGTTACCGGCGCCGAGAGATAAATCAGTGGTCACCACCACCAAGAGAGGAATCAGTGGTCACTGCCACCGAGAGAGGAACTAGTGGTCACCACCACTGAGCGAGGAATCAGTGGTCACTGGCACCAAGAGAGGAACCAGTGGTCACCGCCACCGAGAGAGGAACCAGTGGTCACCACCACCAAGAGAGGAACCAGTGGTCACCACCACCGAGAGAGTAATCAGTGGTCACCAGCACCGAGAGAGGAATCAGAGGTCACCACCACCGAGAGAGGAAACAGTGGTCACCGACACCGAGAGAGGAATCAGAGGTCATAACCAAGAGAGGAACCAGTGCTCACCGCCACCGAGAGAGGAACTAGTGGTTACCGGCGCCGAGAGATAAATCAGTGGTCACCGCCACTGAGGGAGGAATCGGTAGTCACTGGCACCAAGAGAGGAACCAGTGGTCACCACCACGAGAGAGGAATTAGTGGTCACCGGCACCGAGAGAGGAATCAGAGGTCACCACCACCGAGAGAGGAATCAGTGGTCACCGGCACCGAGAGAGGAATCGGTGGTCACCGGCCCCGAGAGAGGAATCAGTGGTCACCGGCACAGAGATTGGAATCAGTGGTCGCCGGCACCAAGAGAGGAACCAGTGGTCACCGACACCAAGAGAGGAATCAGTGGTCACTGGCACCGAGAGAGGAACCAGTGCTCACCGCCACCGAGAGAGGAACTAGTGGTCCCCACCAAGAGAGGAACCAGTGCCCACCCCCACCGACGGAGGAACGAGAGGTTACCGGCGCCGAGAGATAACTCAGTGGTCACCGGCGCCGAGAGAGGAACCAGTGCTCACCGCCACCGAGAGAGGAACTAGTGGTCACCACCACTGAGGGAGGAATCTCGTGAACACTGGCACCAAGAGAGGAACCAGTGGTCACCACCACCGAGAGAGGAACCAGTGGTCACCGACACCGAGCGAAGAATCAGTGGTCACCACCACCGAGAGAGGAATCAGTGGTCACCGACACCGAGAGAGGAATCAATGGTCATCGGCACCGAGAGAGGAATCAGTGGTCACCACCACCGAGAGAGGAATCAGTAGTCACCGGCACCGAGAGAGGAATCAGTGGTCACCACCACTGAGAGAGGAATCAGTGGTCACCGGCACCGAGAGAGGAATCAGTGGTCACCGGCCCCGAGAGAGGAATCAGTGGTCACCGGCACCAAGATTGGAATCAGTGGTCGCCGGCAACAAGAGAGGAACCAGTGGTCACCGGCACCGAGAGAGGAACTAGTGGTCACCGCCACTGAGGGAAGAATCAGTGGTCACCGGCACCAAGAGAGGAACCAGTGGTCATCGGCACCGAGAGAGGAATCAGTGGTCACCACCACTGAGAGAGGAATCAGTGGTCACTGGCGCCGAGAGAGGAATCAGTGGTCACCGGCCCCGAGAGGAATCAGTGGTCACCGGCACCGAGATTGGAAACAGTGGTCGCCGGCACCAAGAGAGGAACCAGTGGTCACCGGCACCGAGAGAGGAACTAGTGGTCACCGCCACTGAGGAAGGAATCAGTGGTCACCGGCGCCAAGAGAGGAATCAGTGGTCACCGACACTGAGAGAGGAATCAGTGGTCACCGGCGGCGAGAGATAAATCAGTGGTCACCGCCACAGAGAGAGGAATCAGTGGTCACCACCACCGAGGGAGGGAAACAGTGGCACCGGAACAAAAAGGAAACCCGTGGCATCGCACCGAGGAGGAACCGTGCCACCGCCACGGGGAGAGGAATAGTGGTCACCACCAAGAAGGAAACATGCTCACCCCACCGCGGAGGGGAAAGAGGGTTACCCCGGGGCCGAGAATAAATCGTGATCACTGGCCCAAAAGGAAAAGTGGGGCCCCCCGCCACCACGAGAGCAACTAGTGGTCACCACCACTGCGCGCGGAATCAGTGGTCACTGGCACCAAGAGAGGAAACCCGTGGGCACCCCCCCAGAGAGAGGAAAACCCGTGGTCACCGCCCCCGAAGAAAAACCAGTGGGCCCACCACCCCAGGAGGAAACATGGGGCACCGCCACCCAGAGAGGAACTAGTGGTACCCCACTGAGGGAGGAATCAGTGGGCAAATGGCACAAGAGGGAACTAGGGTCCCGCCCCCGAGAAAGGAACCATGGCACCCCACCGACAGAGGGAATCAGTGGTCACCGAACCCCAGAGAGGAACAGTGGTCACCGAAAGAACCATGGGCACCACCCCCGGAGAGGAATCAGGGTCAAACGACACCGGGAGGAATCATGGGAACCCCCACCAAGAGGGAATCAGTAGTCCACCACACCCAGAGAGGGGAATCGGCACCGCCTTTAGGAGGAAACATGGTCACCACCAAAAAGGAAAGGGAAAAGTGGGGCACCGGCACCGATAGAGGAATCAATGGTCACCGCCACCAAGAGAGGAACCAGTGGTCACCGCCACCAAGAGAGGAACCAGTGGTCACCGGCACCGAGAGAGGAATCATGGTCACCGCCCCCCCGAGAGAGGAACTAGGGGCACCCCCACTGAGCGAGGAATCATGGCCGGGCCCCCGAAGGAACCCATGGTCACCGCCCCCAGAGAGGAACCAGTGGGGCACCGCCACCGAGAGGAAAACCCGTGGTCACCACCACCGAGAGAGGAACAGTGGTCACCCGGACCAGAGAGAGGATCAGAGGCCACCACCAAAAGAGGGGAATCAGTGGTCACCCGGGACCAAAAAAGGAAAACCCGGCTCACAGGGACCCAGAGAGGAAACAGTGCTCACCGCACCAGAGAGGAAATAGTTGGTCACCACCAAAAGAGGAACCATGCCACCGCCACCGAAAGGAACTAGTGGTTACCGCCATCGAGAGATAAATCAGTGGTCACCGGCGCCGAGAGAGGAACCAGTGCTCACTGCCACCGAGAGAGGAACTAGTGGTCACCGCCACCGAGAGAGGAACTAGTGGTCACCACCATGAGGGGGGTTTTTCTCGTTCACTGGCACCAAGAGGGAACAGTGGCCCACCACCGAAGGGGGAACATGGTCCCGGGACCGTAGAGGA
Organism: Phyllomedusa bahiana; assembly: GCA_025379985.1. Lineage (NCBI taxonomy): Eukaryota > Metazoa > Chordata > Amphibia > Anura > Hylidae > Phyllomedusa > Phyllomedusa bahiana. Next base: position 41,327 of record JAODAL010036482.1, read on the forward strand.
ATCATGGTCCCGGGACCGATAGAGGAATCAAAAGGTCCCGGCATGAGAAGAGGATCAGTGGGCACCGGCACCAAGAGGGAACATTTTGGTCCCCGGGATTTTTGACGATTTTTACGAAAATTTAAATCGCACAGTTTTTATGTTGATCGAAAAATTTTTTGATCATGCGATAATTTTGATTAAAATCTTGCTCATCCCATTAAAATCGCGCCCTTTTCGGCGCTTCCTGTCATTTTTGGCGGCCAGCAAATCAGCTTACGAATAACAGGGGGAATGTGGTCGGGAAAAG
>JAODAL010036483.1:0-41615 GCA_025379985.1 Phyllomedusa bahiana
TTCCCCCAAATCTCATTTATACCTCCTGCATCCAGTCTTCAGCCTGTGTGCTTTTTTTGAATTGCATATCATGTCCCCCAAACGGGAACACCCAGGCCTTTTCTTGTAGAAAAGAAAGGTTCGTTTATTTTTAAAAAAGCTTTGTGAGTAGTGAGAGGTAAAGCTTTTACCTCCGCAAAAGGTTTAGGTTAAAAACCCCGCGGGAACCAACCGTGTTTTTTTTTTTCTTTATAAGACAGCCTCATTGGGTTTTTTTTTATTTATTTGCACTGTTGGACAAATTTTCAAAAGGAGACAGAGGCGGATAAATGACGCACCGGGGGGTTTGAACACTCAGTAGCTGCCTGGAGGAGAAGTGATGTCGGCATGTGCGCCGGATGAGGGACTCACAGCCCTGGTCTATCCCAAGAGCTGTAAAAAAATGGATCACAAAAAAGGAGCACTGGAACAAAAAGGTCAGAATTTTTAATTAATAATGTGTAATGTTTGTTATTTCTTTTAAAAAGCCCCCACATAAATTTCCCTTCGGGGCAAAACCCCTTTAACCCACCTGAAAAGTAGTGCCCGAAATTTTTTAGTTTTTTTTTTGGTTTTTCAACAGTTAACTTTTTTTTTTTTTTCAATGACGCAGTTGGATGGGGCCCTTTTTTATTCGAGTAAGTTTGACTTTAGGGGGGAATATTTTTTAAATTAATTTATAAAATTGCGTTTTTCTTTTTTTTTTTTTTTTTTACACCATTCACATTTCACATTTAAATAATTGTTAGAATATTCTACGGGTTTATTACAGTCGTGGAGTACCTAATTGGTGGTTTTTTTTTGTGTGAAAATGTATGCACAATTATTTTTTATTATTTTTTTTTTTCATTTTGTTTTTTTTTTTTTTTCCCCTGAAGGGAGAACTGCTTTTTTTTTTTTTTTTTTTTTTAACACTTAATGTATTAGATATTCATTATGCTAATATTTTAAATCTGTGTCAGTTGACACAGGCAGTGCGGGGCGCAAAGGTGTCGGGTACTGGCTTCTCCAGACAGTCTGGGCCACTCTGGTCCCAGGGCTGACTGGGCCCTTTTCCCCGGGGTCTGTGGGTCCCCGGCGTTTGCGAACCCGACAGAGCAGGGGAAAACCCCTTTTAATTCGCTGCGGTGACAAATTTGGGGGGGAAAAAAGGGTTAAAGCACCGGGGGGGGGAGGGTTTCCCCCCCCCCCGCAGGAGCTGCCGGGGGTCAAATGTGTAGTGCAGCCACAAAAATCCGATGTCTCAGCGCGTAAAAACGTCGCTGTAGCGAAGACCTGAAATTCAGAGTCAAAAACGGGGCGATATTAAGGAGTTTTACCTTTCGCAAAACACAGAGGTTTTTGGTAGACTTGTAAAAACCTGTGATAAAACGCATAAACTGAAAGTAGAGCAATAACTTTCTAGAGGACTATGGGCCTTATGTATGAAGACTGTCTAGCAGAGGTCTTGTTGCCATAAAACCGGACTTATGAAATGGAGGCTGAGCTCAGACTGGTTGCTAAGGGCAACAACGAGTTTTATAATAAGGTCTATGTCGATCTAAGTTTCCCAATGGTCCGCACAGGATACCATTTTTAATTTTATTGTGTCAGGGGCAAAAGTCACAAAATTTTTGCATCAAAAGTGAGTGCAACAAACAGGATTGAAACCTTTGTTTTAGCTCCACTTTTTTGTATGGACCTGATGAAACGCTACCAAGTGAGAAACGCGTAGTCCTGCTTTAATGTATTAATGAACCATATCTTATACTTTAACAGTCTATAGTCATAATTCCCTCTTTTTCCGTCTATCAAACTAGATTTAGTTGTGATTTTTACCACATTTTTTTTCAAGAGCGGCTACATTTGCTCTAGTTCCTTAAGGTTCGGCTGGGATACTTTTTTTCAAGGTATCTAGATGGATGCCTGCAATGGAGGGTCAAACCGAGATGTGGACTCTTTTCATGACCAAGTATGAGGCAATATGGAAAATGCAGCTTCTAGCAATTTTCTAGAGAGATACTTACGCCAAGACGTTCTCCTCTTTGCCGAGCCTGGTGGTCAGGGCACTTACAACTTCTTGTGAGGCCAAAGGAAGGCCAAAGCCACTGAGGGCCCCTACTGCATGGTAAATTTGGGTAACAGAGGAGTCCTCACTGACAGCCCCGAGAAGCAGATCTCTGGTTTCATTAGAGATGGGCACCTAGGAAGACAGGAAAATTTAGCCAACATCCGAAGGCCTGATACAGTTATTATCAGCATTGGTGGTACAGTCCACCCATCCTCCGCTGACCTACCTCACAGCTGGACAGGGCTTGACTGGATTGAGCAGCATAGAAGAGTGAATCCACACTACCGACATCAACATTAGAGCGAATGAAATTACAGGCCTCCTACAAAGGAAAAGAATAGTCTGATCATACTAGAACTCATCATACCGCGTTTACTCATGTAAGCAATTCATGTATTATGTTGGTCTACCATGTCCAGGGGTATGCATATGGAAGAGAGCTGAACACACAACTCACAAAAAGGTAGGGATATTTAGAAAACGTCAAAAGCATGATGAGGAGGACTGTTTAAATCCCAATTCAAATTGATCCCCTAAATTTATTGGGCGATTCAGAGATCAACCCCCTGTTGGGAATTTTGCCATTAAGCTCCTCGTTAGAAATCAGCAAGTTGTGCAAAAAGTACTGAAACATTGAACAGTTGGATGTGTATAGTCTAAATCTAATAGATGGTCTCTCAGTTCATTTAAAAATGAAAAAAAAAAGTCAAGAAACTTTATGTTCATCCTGAAATTTCAACCAAAAGCCAAATACCCCTGACTTTTTGAGTATTGTGTCTCTACAGAGCAGTTTACATCTTGTTTTTGACGCCACCTGCGAGCTCCAGCGAGATGCCGGGAAAAGGAGTACCTCGGTGCGAACCGTGTACCGGAGAATAAAATAAAAGCAGCCTTATGTGGACGACTTTTGCTCCATTTGCCTAACGTCCATGCTTTCTGTGCCAGACACAATAGCGTAGCCTTGCAAAATCTAGCTTAGTTTCCCTATAATGTAATACACCTCATGTGAACTAAAGCGAGGGACACTCTACTTTTTGATAAACCTTGGGCCTCATTTACGAAAACCGTCTAAGCTCAAGACTGTTCCTACTGCCAATATCAACCAATCAGAGCTCAGCTTGAATTTTTCCAAAGCAGTAAAAGAAATATGAAGCTCTGATCGGTTGCTCTGGACAACAAGGATAGTCTTAGGCTATGTCCACACGGCGTAATTATGGCGCGTACAGTACGGCCGCAATTACGCCGGGTGATTTGGGAGTCGCGCTGATACGTGCGTACTCCCGAGGCGCGGGTGGGTGGGTGAGGGAGGAGGGGGGCAGCCCGCCGGCCCCATTGACATGCATTACTCAGGGCACGTATTCGCCACAAGTAATTGACATGTCACTTATCTCCCTGGGCGTACAATACGATCGTATTGTATGAGCGGGGAGAGGGGGTGTAATTGATAGTTCTCTATGAGAACTATAATTTACCGTCATTTTGTCGCGCATCTCGCCCGTATTAGAGCGTAAATACGTGCCGAAATTTGCCCGTGTGAACATAGCCTTACGCTTTGACAGTTTTCATAAATAAGGCCCATTATCTTTTACCCTTATCATCTCACTATTTACAAATCATCCCATTTGCCAAAAGAACTAGTGGCATCTCTAGAAATCTTCATTTTTTGGTATGTTGCAGGTATCTGAAAGGGTGCTGGGGAAAAGAGGTATCCCGACCGATCCTGCAGCATAACCGCCTCATAGACTGAAACACACGGTTCTATTTGGACTACGCTTGCTCTATTTGCTGGCAGTACACACCTTTTTTGAGGGGCACATACGTGGTAGACCATGCTTTTGTGTCCTGCCAGCAAATAGGACAACATTGGTTCTATTAATGTCTGTGGAGCAGTTATGTCGCAGTATCTGTCGGGGTAACTTATTTTCCCAAATACCTTGAGGGATAACTGCAACATACTGAAAAATAAAGTGTGAACCCAGCCCTATATCGACACCTTTATGTAAACTCTGTTTTTCACAGCATATGTTTCGGAACATCTGTGTATGACAAAGAATTACCGGCCATGATAGGAGTCGTGTACCTGTGGTGTGTGTTATTTAGGCTTAGCTTGTAATCTGAGAGGAAGAGTGAGGGTGTAAGAGTATGTTCACATGGTGTCTTAGTTCTGTGTGAACATCCGCTTTTGTGATGCGTGTCTGGGTACATCTGAATGGACCCAGAGACGCATCTAACAATGAGCAGCGAGTTTAACACTGCCGGCAATGGAAAAGACGCATCGGTGTACACATGAGTGATCGCCGCTGCGTGTTTGCATCGCTTCTGTCCGATCCGTCTTGACATGCAATTCTTGGAGCAAATCCGAAAGACGGATCGGACAGAAGCGATGCAAACACGCAGCGGCGATCACTCATGTGTACACCGATGCGTGTTTTCCATTGCCGGCAGTGTTAAACTCGCTGCTCATTGTTAGATGCGTCTCTGGGTCCATTCAGACCAGGGCTCGGAGGCTATTTTGCAGGAGTCGGAGTCGTCATAAAATGGACCGACTCCCAAAATATATAATAAGTTGGTCCAGTTAGTTCGATGCAAAGAGCAAGAGGAATTGGGTCCGGCCAGTGCTGCTGCTCCCATATCTTCAGTCTTATCACATGAGGAGGGTAATTGATGACATGGAGCAGGCAAAGCGCTGCCCCAGGGGAAAAGATTCCGCTCCATGGCAAACAGATTTCAGCAAAATTTTTCACCTGCTTTCAAAGTAGAAGAGTTTAACCATTCATCAAAACTGACTGTGGCTGAGGCAATTCCTTTATACCCTGACATTGTTCGAGATGTTACCCCTGTGGTCACCACTTTGCCTCCAACCCAAGTTAGTGTAGAGAGGCCGTTCTCTAGCATGGAAATAATAAGATCAGATATGAGGTCTTATATGCAGGATCTGATGGAGGGAATACTATTTCGCAGAACAAATTCAGAGACTTCACAAATGTTCCTGGAGCGTTTTGCATATTTACAAATTTTTTGTGTCCTAAAGTCATATCCAACAAATATATTTTACACTGACAAGCAAAATGGTAACAATGTTTTGAACTTGTGACTTTCAGGCTCCATATCTCTCCATCCACTACAGCTTTGCACATGAGGCTACTGTAATTTTATATACAGTCATCTTACATGTTATACATAAATTTGACTTGCAAGTATTTAGCATCTGCTTAGTTATAGTTTTGCTCCTAAAAATTAAAGTGTTAATTTTTATTATTTTGTTAGTATTTGGTTTTCAGCACTGCCTGAATCCTTCTGGGCTCTGAATCAGATTCAAGCATGTCTTGACCAAAATCTGATCCCAGGTCTCTTCTACACATTCCCAATGTTGGTGCAGACTGGACTTGGATACAAATACAGCTGTTTCTTCAACTCTACCCACAAGTGTTCAAAAGATCAAAACATTGTTACCCTTTTGCTTGTCAGTGTCTGTTCTACCTAAATAGCTTGATTATTGTATCATAAGGTAATAAACAGCCTGATGTGACCATTTTACTACAGTAAAGTTATTACTAAAACATGCGCCGTGTATGAGGGAGTCAGGGGTCGAAGGTTTGGGAAATTGAGGAGTCGGAGTCGGTGCTTCGGCTTGCCGACTCCACAGCCCTGATTCAGACGGACCCAGACACGCATCACAAAAGCGGATGTTCACACAGAGCCAAGACGCCATGTGAACATACCCTAAGATTGCTGTAAAACAAAGATCCAATAGGATTGCAACATATTCTTTGCATGAATTTTGCAATTCGTGGTTATGGCAGAGCACACCTGGTGGGCTGTATGGTAGTCAGCAAGCAAGTGCCAGGACCTGATCTGTTAACTCTGGGACTTCAGGCGCATTAGTAACAGCCCTAGTCCATCCTATTCCTACCCTAATATGCTACTGTAAGTCCGTTTAGCACCTGTGCCCGTGCTGATCGGGAGAGAAGCAGTCGCCATCATAATTAGGGGCAAGTTCATTCAATGTTTGACCAAAAAATAGCAAGCTAATTTAGACGTTAATAATTTTGCATGGTCTGCAAACAATGTTATTAATATCTAAATGGCCCTCCATAGGAGAAGAGAGGGGGAAAAAAAAGGCATGTAAACCTGGAAATGCTATAATAGAATGCGCAGGTTAAGGTGCCAGATCACTCAGACACAATGCATCCAGAGCATTTCCTCCCTCAAACCCAACGAACCAAAGACGTTTAAGGCAACAAACGGCCTGGAAAAAGGATTAAGGGGCTGCTCACTCTGCGTTTTTGGATCAGATTTTGGATCCGTGTTTTATCCAAAAATTGATGCATCGATCGGATCCAACACATATCCACGCAGCTGCATGTTTGGATGTGTGTTAGATGCAGCACCCTATAGTTTAAAATAGGGCTCCTGCTGCGTCAATTCTTGAAACGGATCCAAAAGACGCAATGAGACACGCACAGGGCTGTGGAGTCGGCAAGCCAAAGCCCCGACTCCGACTGCTCAATTTCCCAAACCTCCGACTCCTGACTCCCTCATACATGGCGCATGTTTAAGTGATAACTTTACTGTAGTAAAATGGTCCCATCAGGCTGTTTATCACCTTATGATACAATAATCAAGCTATTTAGGTAGAACAGACACTGACAAGCAAAAGGGTAACAATGTTTTGATCTTTTGAACACTTGTGGGTGGAGTTGAAGAAAAAGCTGTATTTGTATCCAAGTCCAGTCTGCACCAACATTGGGAATGTGTAGAAGAGACCTGGGATCAGATTTTGGTCAAGATATGCTTGAATGATCCAGAGCCCAGAAGGATTCAGGCAGTATTGAAAACCAAAGGTGGATTTACCAAATACTCACAAAATAATAAAAATTAACATTTTGATTTTTAGGAGCAAAACAGTAACAATGCAGTTACAGAAAAGAATCTGCAGAACTAAGCAGATGCTAAATACTTGCAAGTCAAATGTATGTATAAGCTAGGTAAGATGACTGTATATAAAATTACAGTAGCCTCGTGTACAAAGCTGTAGTGGATGGAGAGATATGGAGCCTGAAAGCCACAAGTTCAAAACATTGTTACCCTTTTTCTTGTCAGTGTAAAATATATTTATTGGACATGACTTTAGAGCACAAAAAAATTATAAATATGCAAAACACTGCAGGAACATTTGTGGAGTCTCTGAATTTGTTCTGAGAAATAGTATCGCCTCCATCAGATCCTGCATATATGACCTCACATCTGATCTCATTTCCAGGCTAGAGAACGGCCTCTCTACACTAACTTGGGTTGGGTTCAAAGTGGTGACCACAGGGGCCACATCTCTAACAATGTCAGGGTATAAAGGAATTGCCTCAGCCAGTTTTGATGAATGGTTGAACTCTTCTACTTCTTTGAAAACAGGTGAAAAATTTTGCTGAAATTTGTTTGCCCTGGGAGCGGAATCTTTTCCCCTGGGGCAGCGCTTTGCCTGCTCCATGTCATCAATTACACTCCTCATGTGATGCGGCTGAAGATATGGGAGCAGCAGCACTGGCCGGACCCAATTCCTCTTGCTCTTTGCACTGCATCAAACTAACTGGACCAACTTATTATATATTTTGGGAGTCGGTCCTTTTATGACGACTCCGACTCCTGCAAAATAGGCACCGACTCCACGACTCCAACTCCACAGCCCTGGACACGCATCGGCGATCTCTTGTGTGAACGCCGATGCGCGTTTCAAGGTGATAGCAATGTAAAATCACATTGCTCATTGTTCGATACGTGTTTGGGTCCATTTGGGGTCCGACAGGCGGATCCAAACACGTATGTAAAAGCGTATGTTCACACGGACTCAACACGCTGTTTGAACATACCCTAATAATCTTTTCAGGAGGCAAGCCTTGACTGTTAGGGTATCCGAAAAATTGCATCCAAAAGTGCTGCGTCAATCGGATCTAAAACGCATCCGATGCATGTTTGGCTACAGCAGGATCGCACCCTATAGTATTAAATAGGGCGTCTGCTGCGTCTTTCAGATCAAGAATTGACATGACAATTCTTTGAATGGATCTGAAAGACGCATCAGAAAGACGCAAGTAAACGCACATCAGCGACCACTCATCTGAATGTCAATGCGTGTTTTACATCGAAAGCAATGTAAAACACACTGCTATTTGCTAGATGCGTGTTTGGGTCCGAAAGATGGATCCAGACAGGCATCTAATAACGTATGTGCACATCTGTTTCTATTGCAAACTGTGTAATAACCAATATGGCTGCAATTACAGCTCCCACAAGAGTTCACCCCATTTTCCCAGAATTCAGATATGCTAAGTTATGGAGATACATCACCCCGCTATATGCACCACTAAACAGATTGGCCCTTCTTGAGTCTGGAAGGTATAAAAGGGAAAATTCAAGATCTTCTTGTATTTACTGCATAGGAAATCTCTAACAAATTTGCTGCTAGGACATTTTTCAGACACAGAAAACCTGAAATACACCACCTCCAATACGAGTCCCTGAAACTCCCCTACTAAGTGGACAAGTGACTGCACAAGTGCGGCCCCTTTGCATTTATTTCAATGGAAGTTCTGAGTACAGCCGGCGGTTGTACTTGTAACATTAAACTTTTTGCCCGCTGTCAACGGAGGGCGTGCGCGCCGCAAGTTCAAAGCATAAATGCCCCGCAATGTAGTGAGGCAGATTTCTCCCTTGCATACACTTGTATTTCGCATCACATAATACGCCTGAAAGGACTGACATGTTACTTCTTTTTACAGGTGTACATTACGATGATAATACGATTGTCGTCTGAATGACTACTTTGATTTTACTTGTATATTCTTTTTACTATATCTGCAGGGAGTATTTCAGCACACTTAGGGTTTGTTCACACGGCGTTTTAACTCCGTGTTACATCCGCTTTTTAGATCCGTCTCTGGGACCAACAGGACGGACCCAGCGATGCATCAAACAATTAGCAGTGAGATTATCCCTGCGGGCGATGCGGAACACGCAGCGGCGTTCACATGAGAGATCACCGCTGTGTGTTTCCCTCCTGCTTGTCGGCCCCGTCTTTGAAAGAATTGACATGCAATTCTTTCAAAGACGGAGCCGACAGGCAGGAGGGAAACACGCATTGACGATCCCTCATGTGAACGCTGCTGCGTCTTCCTCATAGCTCGCAGTGATAATCTCACTGCTAATTGTTAGATCCATCCTGTCGGTCCCAGAGACGGATCTAAAAAGCGTAGTTAACACGGAGTGAAAACTCCGTGTGAACAAGCCCTTACATGCAACATGATTTCCTGTTTCCCCCCCCGGGATCAGAAGATGCTGTACTGGGGACAGTGAATGTTTTTTAATCACGCAGAACCAGGAAGTAAAACTTTTCGCCCTTTCCTCCAAACCGAAATGATGGCTGTGCCCCAAATATTACCCTTACACTACTGTGTCTGGTTTCAATTGAAAGATTCTAGGCCTTTATATGGTGCTCTATCTTATTGTATTCTACTAATCCCTTATATGTATAATACATATGTAAAGAGAAGATAATGACAGTCCCCTTCTAGGGATCACCTCAATTGCATGTACCATAGTCTTACCTGTATGTGAACGAGGTCTCAACAGTACCCCACAAAACTTCAATGCACATATCTTTATTCAATCCAACCTCCAGTCGGACACGACATTTTATAGTGACAGATCAACTTTGACGTTTCGGTCTCCTATAACCTTAATCATAATGTCACAAAGGAATAAAGGAGAAAAGCATCCGTGTGGAATCGGGAGCATTGGATTTTTCTGGAGTGCTGCCGAGACCTCTTTCACGTACGATTTGTCAATCACCCGCCATATTGGATTACTCTCAATAGTGTCGCCCTCTGACGTTTAATTCCATAGTCTTACCTGTTCATCTGCTACACTGGCCCCAAGGTGATTGAAGCCCACGATGTAGTAATATGCCGTCTCCAGGTCAGACACGGGCTGTTCCAAGGCATCTTTAAGTCTCTCCACATCCGCCTGGCTCAGATAGTGGCTAGGGGTCAAAGCATGTACGATGGACAAGAGAGCGAGTACCAAGAGGAACGCAGACTGTGGAACTGCAGGACAAGAGAGCGACAATCATAAAGACCTTAAAATACAGTATAAAAGCTGCAGGAAACCATTTCACTCCATTATGGTGCAGAACATAGGAACAAAATCACCATAAATATAAGTGCTGAACTTGTTCTCATCTGAATAGCATGCCAGTGCTCTCATGTGTTGTCATCCAGATTTAAAGGGGTTTTAAAGGGAATATCGCCCTTTAAACCTGCTCCAATCCAGTGATGCCACTGGAGAGGTTTGTAGCGCGCAGAGCGGGGACTTGGCCAGGCTTGAGCAGTCCTTCCCATTCATTCCTCTGGCAGTTGAGTGAGTGCACTCGGCTATGTCCTTAGACATGAATGGGGTGGGGGTTGCCCAAGAAGGGCCTTCTCCCCTTTCTGTGAGGCCGGCTCGTAGCGAGCTACAAGCTGACCTCAGACAGGACTCTCTAACTTTGATAAAAAATACCTAGACCTTTATTTACAGACTGGCTGACAAGCACTTTGGAATAGGCTCCTGAACATCTTATCTGTGTAGTCCTATAATGACATGGAAGAAAGTTGCCTACAACCCAGCTTTTCCAAGGCTTGTGCAAAGCTACTATGCTTAGTCATCCTGTTACAAGACCTTTGGAATGAGAACATTAAAAGGGGTTGTGCATTCTTCAAAAAGGAATAGGTTAAATAAGAAAAATCACGAACCCCCCACAAAATAAACTCACCGATGAAACCAGCTCTGTTCCAACAGTGCACGTGCTCGCCACCGATGGCGTCATGTCCATCAGTCACGTGACTGTGCAGCCAATTACAGGCCTCAGCCGTCTCTTCCTGTATGCGGGCAGTAATTGGTGGCAGCCCCACATGCCCGATGATCGTGAATTATTTTAACCCTTCTCTGAGCAGCAGACAATTTTTCTTTTAACTCAACTCCTAATCATACTGGCTGCCACTTTACAAAGGGCGGCAACTCAACTTCCACATATAAGTGACTGCTTTTGATTTATGGGGGTGAAGCTCAATCAAAAGTAATGGACTCCAGGAATCCACACTCCGAACAAGGGAAAAGGTATCCTACAGCAATGCTGAAAATACAATGAAACAAGGTCCCTACAATGAGGGGAGGGCTGGCGTACAAAAGCAGTACAGAAACAGTGTAGTGCTCCCACAGCAACCAGTTAGACGGCCTGCGTCCGCCCAGTGGAGATGGAGACGTGGAATGGTGACCTGATTGCTCGCAATGGCCTTGACATCCAATCCTGTCTAAACAGAGCTCTATATGCGAGTTGGTAGAATCCAGCTAGACCGTACATGATACACATTGAGGAGCGAGACTGTCACCTAGTACCCGCTCCCTCCCTGGCAGCTCTATGAAGGAGTGATTTATAGTTTAGACCTGGCATCCTCAAACTGCGGCCCTCCAGCTGTTGGGAAACTACAACTCCCATCATTTCACACTGCTATAAATTATATAAATGCATGATGGGAGGTGCAGTGTCCAAGGCTGTGGAGTCGGCAAGCCAAACCCAGACTCCAACTCAATTTCCCAAACACGCCGCATGTTTAAGTGATAACTTTACTGTAGTAAAATGGTAACATCAGGCTGTTTATCACCTTATGATACAATAATCAAGCTATTTAGGTAGAACAGACACTGACAAGCAAAAGGGTAACAATGTTTTGATCTTTTGAACACTTGTGGGTAGAGTTGAAGAAAAGCTGTATTTTTGTATCCAAGTCCAGTCTGCACCAACATTGGGAATGTGTAGCAGAGACTTAGGATCAGATTTTGGTCAAGACCTGCTTGAATCTGATCCAGAGCCCAGAAGGATTCAGGCAGAGCTGGAAGCCAAAAGGTGGATTTCCCAAATACTAACAAAATAATAAAAATTAACATTTTGATTTTTAGGAGCAAAACAGTAACAGTACAGTAACAATGCAGTTACAGGAAAGAATCTGCAGAACTAAGCAGAAGCTAAATACTTGCAAGTTACATTTATGTAGGAGATAGGTAAGATGACTGTATATAAAATTACAGTAGCCTCAAAGCTGTAGTGGATGGAGAGATATGGAGCCTGAAAGTCACAAGTTCAAAACATTGTTACCATTTTGCTTGTCAGTGTAAAATATATTTATTGGACATGACTTTAGAGCACAAAAAATTGTAAATATGCAAAACACTGCAGGAACATTTGTGGAGTCTCTGAATTTGTTCTGAGAAATAGTATGGTCTCCATCAGATCCTGCATACATGACCTCACATTTGTCTCATTATTTCCAGGCTACAGAACGGCCTCTCTACACCAACTTGGGTGGGGGGCAAAGCGGTGACCAAAGGGGCAACATCTCTAACAATGTCAGGGTATAAAGGAATTGCAAACAGGAAACTGAATCCCAGGAGCGATCACGTGAGTAACAGCTCCATGGAAACAGAAAAGTGTCCAGGTGGAGGATAAAAACGCTTTATTAGAACCAAAATAACATAGAAGCCACACGGATAAAAAACAGACGGAATTGCCTCAGCCACAGTCAGGTCTGATGAATGGTTGATCGTCTACTTCTTTGAAAGCAGATGAAAATTTTTGCTAAAATCTGTTTGCCCTGGGAGCGGAATCTTTTCCCCTGGGGCGGCGCTTTGCCTGCTCCATGTCATCAATTACCCTCCTCATGTGATGAGGCTGAAGATATGGGAGCAGCAGCACTGGCCGGACTCAATTCCTCTTGCCTTTGCATTGAACTAACTGGACCAACTTATTATATATTTTGGGAGTCGGTCCCTCAAGCAGGTCTTGACCAAAATCTGATCCCAGGTCTCTTCTACACATTCCCAATGTTGGTGCAGACTGGACTTGGATACAAATACAGCTTTTTCTTCAACTCTACCCACAAGTGTTCAAAAGATCAAAACATTGTTACCCTTTTCTTATCAGTGTCTGTTCTACCTAAATAGCTTGATTATTGTATCATAAGGTGATAAACAGCCTGATGGGACCATTTTACTACAGTAAAGTTATCACTTAAACATGCGCCGTGTATGAGGGAGTCAGGAGTCGGAGTCAAGAGTCGGAGGTTTGGGAAATTGAGGAGTCGGAGTTGGGGCTTCGGCTTGCCGACTCCACAGCCCTGAGTGCAAGTATAAATACCTGTGTGTATTAGAGCTACCCAGTTTCCCCGAAAAATAATAATAATCTTTATTTATATAGCGGCAACACATTCCGCAGCACTTCACAATGTAGGAAGGCAGTGATTTTTCTATGCAATTCAGAGTTTGGCTGCTTCTGCTGCTGTTTGTGATGAAATCACTACAGTACATTAATACATGTCGATGTTTTGTTCGACAATAAATGTGAATTCTTGTTCAAAGAAAAAAAAACACATCCCCTAAAAAAAATCTTCGCTCGTCTTTAGGAGCAAAAATGAATATGAGACACTGTCTTATTTTAAGGAAAGCAGGGTATATACATACTGTAAGGCCTTGTTCACACAGTTTTTGGATTCGATTTTGGATCCAAAAAACGTAGCGTCGATCGTATCCAACATGCAGCTGCGTGTGTGGATGCAGCGGGATCGCTCCCTATAGTTTATTATAAGACTCCTGCTGTGTCTTTCAGACCAAAAATTGGCATGACAATTCTCGGAACGGATCTGACACGCATCGGTGATCACTCATGTGAATGCCGATACCTGTTTTATATTGCAAGCTGTGTAAAACACTCTGTTCATTGTCTAGACCAGGCATCCTCAAACTGCGGCCCTCCAGCTGTTGGGAAACTACAACTCCCATCATTCCCACTGTTATAGATGATATAAATTCATGATGGGAGTTGTAGTTTCCCAACAGCTGGAGAGCCGCAGTTTGAGGATGCCTGCTGTAGACAGATCCAACACACATATAAGAGGGTTCACACGGACCCAACGCTGTGTAACATACCCTAAGCACATGTATTTCTGTAGATCTATACACATCTATGGTGGCTGATGCGGGTCATCATCGATAGCATATAGATAGATGTGTGTACACCTCTGTAGCACATGCAGTCATGTATCCCCATCTACTGCAGCCATGGTGGGTTATTATAGACATGTATGTCTCTGTGGTATATCCATGCATCCCTCTCCATACACACTGTATGGGCAGCGGCCTCTCCGCTGACTGTGATCATTCCATGCCTGTATCACACATGTAGGAGGCAGGACGCACATGCAGTGTATGGAGGACAGGGGGGGGGCCGCGCACTCAGGACAGCGCTCGTCTCCCTCCAGCACACGCACATCATTCATTGTCTCCCCCGCTCTGCACTACTCACTCGCTGCCATGTTGCTCGCTCCCGCCCCTCACAGCGTCACTCTCACCGACCGCTCACTACTTCCGGCGCTTGCTCGACAGACACGTAGACCGGGCAGAGCAGGGGTGAAACCAAACCAAATTGGGGACTGCGCAGTATACACGCCCCACCCTGGCGCCTAGCCCTGAAGCTTCGTGCGCGATATGACTATACCATACAACGCCATGTATCGCTGAGAGGATGACCCAGGAGGCGTCCAGAAAATAAAGGCTCCACAGAATAGTGCCCCCTTTCCGGGTGTGTGAATGGTCTGTTCCAAGGGGGCGGGGCAGCGGCGCGCATGTGTCTGTGACTCATTGGCTGGATCTCCTGTCAGTGTAGGAGGCGGGGCTTCTAGTCAGTGCCGTCGTCATCTTCTACATTTTGACTCTTACCTTATTGGCTGGCGGCTGTGATTGACAGCTGGAGTAGCCAATGCTTTCAGTGAAGTGACAGCCGGCTCTTGTGGCATGTGTCGGGGGGGCAGGTAGCTGCCTCCAGTAGTGACTGGTCAGACTGTGACGGTCATATCTGAGTGTATCTGTATCTGATAAGTCCACCGCCTTCCTCATCCTGTGCAGCTGGATGAAGCCATTGCTCCCTGTTATCAGCCATTCCACACTAGAGCCAAGCAGGCTGCATTACAACTGACAGGGAGTGCAGAAAAAATCTGCCACCTTGACAGGACACCTTATACATGTCTCATAGGTGGGAGTCCTACCTCTAGCAGAGCACGGGTCTCCCAATTCCCTCTATAGCTGAGGGTCCTACCTCTCGGAGAGCAGAGGTCCCCCAATTACCTCTATAGCTGAGGGTCCTCCCTCTAGGAGAGCAGGGGTCCCCCCCAATTCCCTCTATAGGTAAGGGTCCTCCCTCTAGGAGAGCAGGGGTCCCCCAATTCCCTCTATAGTTGAGGGTCCTACCTCTAGGAGAGCAGGGGTCCCCCAATTCCCTCTATAGGTAAGGGTCCTCCCTCTAGGAGAGCAGGGGTCCCCCCAATTCCCTCTATAGGTAAGGGTCCTCCCTCTAGGAGAGCAGGGGTCCCCCAATTCCCTCTATAGGTAAGGGTCCCTACCCTCGAGGAGAGCAGGGGTCCCCCAATTCCCTCTATAGCTGAGGGTCCTACCTCTAGGAGAGCAGGGGTCCCCCAATTCCCTCTATAGGTAAGGGTCCTCCCTCTAGGAGAGCAGGGGTCCCCCCAATTCCCTCTAATAGGTAAGGGTCCTACCCTCTAGGAGAGCAGGGGTCCCCAATCCCCTAATTGAGGGTCCTCTCTATAGATGCAGGGTCCCCCATTCCCAAAGTTGGGGCCTACCTCTAGGAGAGCAGGGGTCCCCCAATTCCCTCTATAGTTGAGGGTCCTCCCTCTAGGAGAGCAGAGGTCCCCCACTTCCCTCTATAGTTGAGGGTCCTCCCTCTAGGAGAGCAGGGGTCCCCCAATTCCCTCTATAGTTGAGGGTCCTACCTCTAGGAGAGCAGGGGTCCCCCAATTCCCTCTATAGTTGAGGGTCCTACCTCTAGGAGAGCCGGGGTCCCCCAATTCCCTCTATAGTTGAGGGTCCTACCTCTAGGAGAGAAAGGGTCCCCCAATTCCCTCTATAGGTAAGGGTCCTCCCTCTAGGAGGGCAGGGGTCCCCGAATTCCCTCTATAGGTGAGAGTCCTACCTCTAGGAGAGCAGCGGTCCCCCAATTCCCTCTATAGGTGAGAGTCCTACCTCTAGGAGAGAATGGGTCCCCCAATTCCCTCTATAGGTGAGGGTCCTACCTCTAGGAGAGAAGGGGTCCCCCAATTCCCTCTATAGTTGAGGGTCCTACCTCTAGGAGAGCAGGGGTCCCCCAATTCCCTCTATAGTTGAGGGTCCTACCTCTAGGAGAGCAGGGGTCTGTGATATATAGGGTTATATACTGTAGCATGCCAGCTTCAATTAGCTGCCAAATTCAAAGGGTTCCAGCGCTCTACCACCAACGTAGCACCTCCAGTGAGAATTACGCACTATACCTCTATTTTCAAAAGGTATATTTATTGTGCAATAAAATATATCTAAAACAATAAAATTGCTCGATATATACTAAAAATAACTCAACGCGTTTCGCACGCTTCTATCGTGCTTC
This sequence comes from Phyllomedusa bahiana, assembly GCA_025379985.1. Taxonomy (NCBI): domain Eukaryota; kingdom Metazoa; phylum Chordata; class Amphibia; order Anura; family Hylidae; genus Phyllomedusa; species Phyllomedusa bahiana. The sequence continues at coordinate 16,584 of JAODAL010036483.1, forward strand.
ATCAGGAGTAATGACCCTATGAGCCAATGCCTTTTATATATATCCCACCTATTCAAATGGGCCGTCCTAATTTCATGTCCTTCAACCCCTCCTCCACAGCACATAAATATTTTATCATATTAAATACAAACAAAACATCTCAGGTACAATTCAATATATTCCATATCTCTACTATTATTGTGGAATTAACTCGCTATTACCTTATGTTCAAATCCTTCCCTCCTATAGGGACGCCGGCTCGCGTCTGCATACCAGATAATGAATTGGAACGTCTCTCGTGGAGGACACTTCCGCCCGCCCGCATCTGGCGGCATTAGCTCCCATTGCGCATGCTCGGCAAAACCTTCTATTGCGCATGATCGGCGGAACGTACTTCCGCCCAAAGTTGCCGATACACTTGCGCCACCACCTCTCGATCAAAACGCTACTATACCTGCATCGATTACTGTACAGTTCTTAACTTTAGCGATATTTTTGGATCTTTCTTAGCTATATATTATTTTCAATGGGCGATGTTAAAACTGGTATATATCTTTGGAATTCCTACCTCCTATTCTCCTTCCTCCATACACAATTTACTCAAAGCTAGATTACCGGACTAAACTAATATGATTCTTAGTGCACTATCTCTTGCACCTCATTTAAACCATACGGATTTAATGTATTTAGTTTAAATATCCAGAATGTCTCTTTGTTAATCAAGGCTTGGCTTCTATTTGGAACATTCTCTTGTATAAAATCAATTGGTTGTAATCTTAACCTATATTTATTATTGCTGTGTGGGTCTTGTATATGCCTCGGAAGACTGTACAGTCTATTACCCATTTTAATACTAAAAAGATGATTGTTCATCCTCTGTGATAATTTGGTAGAAGTTCTTCCTATGTACTGTTTCCCACAGTCGCATGTGATCAAATATATCACAAAGCATTAATTGCACGGCAGGCAATGTTTTATTTTAAATGATTCTTTAGTGGCTGTAGAGGAAAAGGTATCCCCCTCATGCAACATCTCGCAACATTTGCTGATCAGGAACCCACATGGAAACACTCCTTTTTTCTGTTTATCAGTATTCTCCTCCCTTGTATTTTTATTCTCTTGTGATCTCTGGCGTGATGGCGCTACGCTATTCTTCAAGGTGCTAGCTCTTCGATAAGTGATCAGAGGTTTTGTCGCTAGGTGGGGCTTTAATATAGGATCAGATAGAAGGATCACCCAATGCTTAGATAGAATACCATATAGATCTTTAAATTGAGCCGAAAAGGTAGTAATAAAATTATTTTTTAATTTATGTGTGATCTCTTTTGATTTCTGAATGACACATTCTTTCTGTGTTATAGCAAGGGCTCTCTCATTGGCGTTCTGAATTAATTTCTTAGGGTACCCTTTTTGGATGAATCTCCCCTTTAGGATTTCAGCTTGATCTTTATATATTTCATCCGAAATACAATTTTTGCGTACTCTTCGGAATTGCCAATTTTTTATAATGGCTGCTCGCAAAATGCACATAGTTGTTGGAATCAACTGGTTTAAAGAATGTTTTCAAAAGAATTTTATCATTTTCACAGTATAAGTGAAGAACCAAAAACTGTATTTCATTCGCGTTTATATTGGATGTAAATGTAATTCCCCGAGAGTTAGTATTCAGATATCTCAGAAACATGTCTGCCTCCTCTTTTGTTCCACGCCAAATAAAAATAAGGTCATCAATAAACCTTTTGAAGTAAACAATATTAGACCTAAATTTATTAAAATCGGAATATATAAATGTCTCTTCAAAACTACCCATGAACAGGTTGGCCAGCGACGGGGCAACCCTGGTCCCCATCGCTGTGCCAACCTGCTGATGGTAGTGAAGATCATCATATTTAAAATAATTATTCTTAAGAATTATTTCTAAGCCCTCCAATAAAAAGTTTTTCTTATCCTCACTAACTGTACTATCATTTTCAAGATATGATCCAACGGCCTGTATCCCCAGATCATGTCTTATATTGGAATACAGCGCCGTGATGTCCATGGTAAGGAAAAAATATGACTCCTCCCATTGCATGTCTACCAACTCCCTAATGACCTGGTCCGAAATCTTCAAATGGCTTTTTAATAGAACCACGTATGGCTGTAGATGTACATCGATATACTTCGACAGATTTGATAAAGATGAACCAATTCCTGAGACTATCGGTCTCCCAGGAGTTTTGGTTTGATCTTTGTGGACCTTTGGGAGGTGGTAGAAGAATGGGATGGTCGTTTTTTTAATAAAGAGGGCATTTTTCTCTCCAGAATCTATAGTCCCTGATTCCAAGAAACGATTCAAAAAGTTTAAGAATATCTCCTGAAGTCCTAAGTGTGCTTTTTCCTCCACAATACTATAATAGTGGGGATTTTTTAAAATTTTGAATGCCTCCTCCATATATTCTTTAACATTCTGTATCACAATAGAGCCCCCCCTTGTCTGCATTGCGTATAATGATTTCTCTATTGTCCATAAGGGACTTTATAGCTTTTTTCTGCATTTTGGATAGATTTTCATTCTTGGGGGTTTTCTTTTTTTAATTTTCTAAGGTCCTCCATGACTAATTGGTTGAAAACCCCTAGATAATTACCCTGAGCCCATATCGGGTAAAAGGTAGACTTTGGCTGTATAATGGTTTTATGTGGATTTGGACTTTCCATATCCTCTACAACTCTATCGGGTTGGGTAGTTTTATGTTTGTTCTTCTGTATAGTAAAATAACGCTGTAGCGTTAATTTTCTAATGAAATATTGAAGATCTTTAAACACTGTAAAGTGACATAATGCTTTATCAGGTCAAAAATTCAGTCCCTTTTGGAGTAAACTAATTTCATTTTCAGATAATATATAGCTTGATAAATTGAAAATTTTTACCGGATTCTGATTCATTTTATTCCTATTTTGTTTTTTTTGGGCCCTGAATTTGCTAAGGCGTAGCCTGCTGCTAAGAAAGCCTCGGCATCCTCTTTTTGTAACTTTCTTTTTCGTACCGAACCCCCCTGGGTTAGTGGGGGGATGAGGGTTTCCTCTGCTCTTATGTGGATGTTTAATGTAGGGTTCAGGCCTAAAAAAGAATGTTGTACATTCGGTTGGGCTGGAGGTGATGTACTATCTGGTGCAGAGGAATCTCCACTAACCTCCGTCAGTATATGGTTAGGTGTATTCACTGTGTTATCAAGCGTTCTATTTTGGGTAGATACCATGGGAATGTGTAATCTAATTGTTTCATCCAATGAAATAGATGAATTATTAAAATCCATACTCGTATTGTGTGTGATTAAATTTAATAAATCCGCAGATATGTTCCTATTTCTAATCCTATTTCTATACGCTTCCCCTTGATTTTTATTACCTCTGCATTCCAAACTATCTGATTTCCCATTTGATTTTCACTCTTCTATACTATTACTTTTTTGACCAGATCTAGTATTACATTTGTTTTTGACCACTGACGCATATGAGGGTTTAGCTTTATTAATTGGTTGTTTCCTCCGAACTACAGGATTTTCTATAATCTGCTCTACCACTGGTGGATCCTGTTCGCCTGCTACCTCCTTCCCTTGGTTCACCCTTTCTTTGGGCCTCTCCTGGTGATTATTATTAGGAGTAAATTTAGCTATTTAAAATTTTAAAAAATCCCCACTATTATGGTATTGTGGAGGAAAAAGCACACTGGGACTTCAGGAGATATTTTTAAAACCCTTTTGGGAATCGTTTTTTGGGGGAAACGGGGATATAGATTCTGGAGAGAAAAATGCCCTCTTTTTTAAAAAAAACGCCAAATCCCATCTTTACAACCCCCCAAAGGTCCAAAAAGTTTAAAACCAAAACCCTCCTGGGAAAACCGTAGTCTCAGGAATTGGTTAATTTTTTTAAAAAAATTCTTTCAAAGTATATCGATGTACCCCTGGGAGCCATACGGGTTCTATTAAAAGCCATTTGAAGATTTCGGACCAGGTCATTAGGGGGGTTGGTAGACAGAAATGGGGGAGTCTTTTTTTTTCCCCTTACCATGGACATCACGGCGGTTTGTTTTCCCAAATTAAGCCTGATCGGGGGATACAGGCCTTTTGGATAATACCCTGAAAATGTGGGGTACAGTTAGGGGAGGAAAAGAAAAACTTTTTATTGGGGGCTTAGAAATAATTCTTAAGAAAAATTATTTTAAATATGATGATTTCAATAATCAGCGGGTTGGCACAGCGATGGGGACCAGGGTTCCCCCGGTGCTGGCCAACCTTTTTCTGGGTATTTTTAAAGGAGACTTTTATATATTCAAATTTTAAAAAAAATTTGGGGTTTCTAATATTGTTTACTTCAAAAGTTTTATTGACGCCCTTATTTTTATTTGGCTTTGGAAAAAAGAGGCAGACATGTTTCTGAGTATCTAAAATACTAACCCCTTTGGGGAATTACATTTACATCCAATTTTAAAACGGGGAATAAAAATTCCCGTTTTTTGGTTCTTCACTTTTTTACTGTGAAAATGATTAAAAATTTTTTCGAAAAAAATTCTTTTTTTTAAAAACCCGTTGATTCCCAAAACTTGTGCATTTTGCGAGCAGCCCTTAAAAAAAAATTTGGGGTGTAATGTATTTTTCGGGCAAAATTTCCCAAAAGTACGCAAAAATTGTATTTCGGGGGGTGAAAAAAATATAAAGAACCCAAACGAAATCCTAAAGGGGAGATTATCCAAAAAAAGGGTTTCCCTAAAAAATTAATTCAGAACGCCAATGGAGAGCCCTTTTCTATGACACAGAAAGAATGTGTATTCAAAATCAAAAAAGTTCCCCACCCTAAAATTTAAAAAAAAATTTTAATACCATTTTCAGCTCAATTTAAAGATCTATATGGTATTTTATCTAAACATTGGGTTTATCCTTTTAACGATCCTATATTAAAGCCCCCCCTAGCGGGCAAACCCCTGATCACTTATCCCAAGAGCTAGCAAACCCTTTAAAGGGAAAAGGTGGGGCCATTTAAAGCCAGAGATCCAAACGAATAAAAATATAAAGGGGGGAGAATACTGATAAACAGAAAAAGGAGTGTTTCCATTTTGGGTTCCCCATCAGAAAAAGTTGGAGAAGTTTTTGAGGGGGTTTCCTTTTCCCCAAAAGGCCACTAAAGAATCATTTAAAATTTAAAAAAAATTTCTGCCCCTGGAATTAATGCTTTGTGATATATTTGATCCCCAGGGGACTTGGGAAAAAAATTTCATGGGAAAAACTTCCTACCAAAATTTTCACAGAGGATGATCAATCATCGTTTTGTATTAAAAAGGGGGAAAAGACTGTACATTTCTTCCGGGCATATAAAAGGAAGCCCACGGCAAAAATTAAATTTAGGTTAAGATTACAACAAATTGTTGAGCGATTGCTTTGGCTATCGAGTTTCGAGCGTTTGTCAAATAGCGGCCCCCTATCGATAAGGTTTTTCGATAGGGGAGCATCGATTATAGGGGGATTCCCTTTAAAGTTTTATGGGGAGAGCAAAAACACCTTCATTTTTTCCCCCCAAAAACCAAGGCTGGAAAAGCTGAAATTACCCCCCAAAAACATTTAAAATTTGGATATGTGTTACATTTGGGCAACCCCACTTGGTTATAAAAGTACAAAAAAAAAAAGTCACAGCCCAAATTTACTATCCCTGTCTTTTACCAAAAGCCTGCCCCTTAAAAACCTTTGCTTTCCCCCACAAATTAAAAAGTGCCAAAAGGGGTAGTATGATTTGTACCTTCATGTTACTTAAAACGGCCCATTGAATTTCCCTGCCCTGGAACGCGGGCCTGAGCCCCAAACCTGCATGACCCCCAGTTTTAAAAAAGGGCCCCCAAAAAGGGTTTTTTCAACCCCCATTTTAGTTTCACGGCCATTGACTATCCCCTTGTCCTGGGCCACAGCATGACCCCCAACCTGCATCCCCCACTTTTTAAAAAAGGGGCCGGGAAAAAAAGGGAGTCTTTCAACCCCCAATTTTAGTTGAACTGGACACAAACTATATCTGTCCTGTACCGCAGAAATGCCCTTTAAAAAACCTGTTTTGACCCACAGTTTAAAAAGTGCCAAAAAAAGGAGTTTTTTAAACCCCACCATTTTAGTTGAACGGGGGACATATATTTTCCCTGTCCTGGGCCACATTTAATGCCCTTTAAAAACCCTGTCTGACCCCCAGTTTAACAAAGTCCCGGGAAAAAAGGAGTCTTTCAAAAAAAAAAAACCCCCATTTTAGTTAAACTGGACATTGACTGGGAACTGTCCGGTGCCACAGCAGGGCCCCCCAGGGCCGAGTTACAGGGGGTGCGGTGAGACCCCAGGCTGGGCCCGGGTCATCTTTTAAAACCGCAGGTTAAAATGCCCTGAAACGCAGCAACAAAAAAACTGTCGTGCTGAAAAAAAGTGGGGGAAGGGAAGTTTGAGAACTCCACCCTTCCTCAGGTCCCAAGTAAAAACCGGGGTAGCGTTCCCCCTCCGTATGAGTGCGGCCCCTTGAAGCTTCATTGGAAAAATACGGGGGGTTTTAAAACGCCCCTGTTCCCCCCAGGTGCCCTTTTGCGGGGCTTTTCTTTTTCTCTTTTTTACTCAACGTGGGGGAGGAAAATTGTCTCTGAACTTTGTTCTCTGTCCGGCCCCAATTAACCCCAAAGCCCTCTGAAAACCAACATCTGGCCCAAATTTTTCCCGTACCCCCCCTTTTTAAAATTGGGGGGGAATTTTTTTTCCCAGTTTTTTTGTACATGAAAGGGTTTTTTATTTTTTTTTTAATTCTAAAAAACCACTTTTTTAAAAAAATAGGAGGAATCCCACCATGTTTTTTGTTTCTTTTTTTTTAATTGTATTAAAGGGGTTTGTCTCAATACGGGATTGATAGCTATGTTAAAAAATTCCTTGCAAAAACAAGTCATTTTGCCAAAATTTTTGTCCATTAACAGTGTCCCACCTTTCCGTTTCTGACCGCACCCTCAACCCTTTGGCCCCCTTTGACAATTGTGAAGAAAAAAATGTCTGTTAGAAAAAAAAAATTTTTTTTGAATAGGACCCGTAGTTAGCGGGATGTCCAGCCCAAAAAGCCTCCAAAAAAAATTTAAAAAAATACCCTGAGCCAAATTTTGACAATTGTGAAAAAAAATGTCTATTTGGGAAAAAAACATTTTTTAGAATAGGAATTTAGTATTGCTGCCTTTCAAAGCAAAATGCCCCAAAAAATTTAAAAGCCTTTACCCTTTTACACTTTGGCAATTTGTGAAGAAACAAATGTCTGTTAGAAAAAAAATTTTTTTTAATAGGACCTGTAGTATTGCTGCTTTTAAAACAGGGATGACCCCCAAAAAAATTCTTTAAAAAAGACTTCTCGCCCCGTTAAAAAAAAGTTTAGGGGAAAAAAATGCCATTTGAAGCCCCATTTTTTGTTCCAAAGGACCCTGTTATTTCTGTATCTCACAGCTAATTTACCCAAAAAATTATTAAAAATTTTCTTTTCAGCCATTTTTTAAAAAATTTTGAGGGAGAAATGCCACTTAGAAGCCACATTTCGTTCCCCAAAAGGGCCATGGATTATTGCTGTATTCACAGTAAATACCCCAAAAAATTTTTTAAAAAAAAGACTTTTTCAGGGCCCCTATTAAAAATTTTGTTTAGGGGAAATGACACTTTAAGGGAAACCACATTTCTGGGTTTCCCAAAAAGGGCCCTAAATTTAGCTTATCTCCCGCAACCTTGAACTCAAAACCATTGCCCCAAAGCCCCCCCCCCCCCCCCCCCCCCCCCCCCCCCCCCCCCCCAAAAAAACTTAAAAATAAAAATGAGTAAATGGAAAACGGTTTTGTTTATGAAACCTTGGGTGTCTTTTACGTCTCCTCACAGCAAAAGAGAATAAAAGAGGAAAAGAGAATAAAAAATTTCAGTAAGAAAAATCATTTTAAAAAAAAATTTTCAAAGGGGGGGAATTTTTGTTTTAAGAGGATTGAAGTAGGGCTTGCAAAATAATCGGTGACCCCGGGGGAATTTTGGGGCCACAAAATCATCCGAGATCCATGCCCCGATTCATCTTGATGAAAGTCAAACGAAACCCCATTATCTGTGGGAAAGCCGGATGCCCTTTGCCTGTATTTAACCTCCAGCTGGGGTTGGGAAAAGGGACCGCTCAGATATGACTCTGGCTGTGGCAGGGGCAACATCTCTAGGGGGTGACGGGGCAGCTGGGCCCTTGTCCCCTTTTGGATACCAGAAACTATTGGGTCCGGGGGAAAACTGCCAAAAAACACCCATGTTGGATGCGGGTAGTGGTTGGCCCCCATGATTTTAAGCTGATCTTTGTGTGTTGGATGTGTGCCCTGCATTGCTTTCGTTGGTGAGGTGGTAAACAAAGATTGCCAAAAGGGGCACCCATTAGGCTTCCGCCCCTTGCCTCGCTGCCGCGGGTAGCCTACTTGGGGACTCTACTGAGTCACGTCGTGATGTTGTTCCACCGTGAATTTGGGGAAAAGTTTTAAGCAAGGGGCAACAGATTCCAGTTGATCATCAGCAAGGTCTCCCTTTCTGCAGTTTTTTCAATCTTTTGGGTGGGTGGAAGGGAAAAAGCTGAGTTTTGTTTTGACCCGGGGGTCCCCGGAGGGTGGCCCCCCAGTAACTGTTGTTTTATTTTGATGGGCCCTTTAAAGCAAGGGGTCTGTTGGGGAAATGGGGGCATCCCGCACTCAGTGAGAGAAAGGAGCTTTGATTTCCAAGGGCCCCTTTGGGGCGAGGGGCATAGCAAACGGGGTCTTTTTCCCCATCTTCCTCCTCCCCCTTAAATTCGCGCCCCAACCTCTTTCCAAGGGGAGGGACGTCGGGGAAAATCGGTGTCTAGGAATTTCCTCCCCCTCCTCCGCTGGGCCCCCGGCACGCTTCAACGCAGCCCCGACTTGCCCGAGGTGATGCACCCTTTAGAGCTGATGCGCCGCCTTTGTACTAGCCCCGGACCCCCGAACCCCTGCCTAATGAAGGGCCCATGAAATTTTAGAAAAAAGTCGGGCCTTGTGGATTCGCCGGGAAAAGAAAGGCCCCTGTGTCCGGAATTTTGTGTCCGTCTCTTTTCCCCCGTCGCTGGGGGACCGATGTTTCAGAGTGGGCCAAAAGATCGTTTCCCGAAAATAAGATCATACAAGCTCATGCCCGACCCAAAGGGATCGTCCGCAAAGACCATTTTGGTGGCTTTTCCCAAAATGGGCAAGGGTGGTGCGGAGTCCCTTTTACCCGCCTCCACTCCGGGGGTTCAACACCCCGGGTTCGCCCCGCGTTTGTCGGGCCATGTGTCACTTCGTACTGCGTAATGGCATTGCGCTGCTGCCAAATCGTGGATATGTGGGGGGTGGAATTCCACGTTTTGCCACTCAACAATGAGACGTTAGGGGGAGGCCGGCTGACCTTGCAACGAGCCAGGGGGGGACAAAGGGGTGCAAGGCGGAAGTGCGAACCAACCTCAGCCTTCTTCCAGCAGGCGCCCCAACCCCGGGGGAAGTTTTTTAGAAATTTCTGGACGACAAGGTTCTACATTGCCAGGCAAGGGATGTGCTCCAGCCTACCACCTAAGGGGGGCCCAGCAATTTCGCCCTTTATCGCACCCCACCTTGCCGGGCACAAGGTTTTTGTCACCCACCCCGCTCGGTCCGTTGCTTAGAGCCGCCAAGCTCCTGACCTGTGGTGGACGGTCCCCAAAGGCAGAAAAATTTAAACCCGGGCCCTGGGTCTCGGGGCCGTGATGCCACCAGAGGATTTTGGGGGGGAAAGAGCCCTGCAAAAAACCCTCCCTGGGGTTTTTTAAAGAGCGGCGGAGCCTGAAAAGCCCCCGCCCCCCCCCGAGACATCCACCCAGCTCCCCCATTTACGTCACAGAGCTATGGGGCCCTTGGGCCGTGCTTATGTCCATGGTCGGGGTGAGATGGTTTTTTTCCCCGGGCACAGAGCAACAACGCGCTTAAAATTTTTTAGATGACACGGGGCTGGCCAGGGCAGGGACGGCTTTTCTGGCAAAAAAAATCCTCTGGGCATCGGGTTTTGGGGGGCAGGCAAGGGCCCCTATGTGGCGGAACCCATCTGTGTCCCCCAGAACGGAAAGGCAACATTTCCAAGGCCAAAACCCGGCAATGCCGACATTTCAGGTTTTTTTCCTTTTGGGGAAAGGGTTGGGGTTTTAAAGTGTTTCTTCTGCTCCCAAACCCTGGAAGAAAAGGGGGCTGGCTTTTAGACTGGCCGCTGAAAACGGCGTCGGGTCTCAACTGGCGGGAGGAAAAGGGGTAGGATGGTCCGGTGGTGCGGGTGGTACTCGGGCGACGGTGGAGGCGAAGGGGAGGTGCCCCCTGATCATGACTCGGAGAGACATGGGCAGCTGGGGAACGCTTGGTGGGGGCGGAGGGGGGAGGCGGAGCAGAGGGTGTATGGGGTTGGGGGCCCCGGCGTCGGTCTGGCCTTTTTTGGAAAAGTGTTCCCCCTTTAACTCATGCTTTCGCTGCATGTGACTAGACATTTTTGGTGGTGGTTAACCACTTAAGGTTCTTGCCTCTACTTATCTTTTTACGGCAAAGGCGGCATATGAAAAATCGCTGGGGAATCAGAGGTTGCTCAAAGAAGGGCCCCCGGCTTGAGAGGCCTGGACCTTTTTGCGGCGTAAGCAGGGCGGGGTTTGCGCTGCCGTGGCTGGCGGAATCATTCGCGGATTTTGCGACCGCCCTCTCCCTTTTTGTGGCGGGACCCCCATTGACATACCCCATCATCTTCCTCCTCGTCCACTGATGAAGCGCCGCAACAAAATTTTGCGGAAAAAACCAGATGGATCCGCAATGTCGTCATCCATCTCATCAAAAACGGGACTTTTGGGGTCCGCTTTTTGCATCCAAAGCTGCGGGCTACAACAAAAGGGGGGCCCGCAAGGCGTTGCCGAAAGCCCGGGATTTTTGCCGATTGACCGGTTCCTTCACCTCCCCCTGGGGGCATCAGTAACTGGGCGTCAGAAACAGCAAATCATCCTCTATTTTTAAAAAAATGCCCTTCGACCCCAACCCCCTTTTGTCATCAAAGAGGCTTCAAAAATGGATTTTTCCACAGTGGTGGGTACACGATTGACATTTTTGGGCTGCTTTTGGACAGATTGGGTGTTGGGTGCGAATTTGTGGCCGTGACTGGGGGACGAGGAGGAAGACTGCAAATCAGGTTGCATTAACACTGAAGGCAGATTGGGGACGATGTTTTTTACTTTGATTCACAGGGCCCCGACCCACGATGACAGGCCTGACGGTCCTTAACTGACAAGCGCTGGCATGCGTGTTGTCCCCCCACGGAAAGGGGCACCTTTTCTCCCCTTCCTCTACCTCCCTGGCTACCCCCCCCCTTTGCTTGCTTACCACCCGCATTTCGCTCCTGTTCAAAAAATATAAAAAAATTTAGAAGGGATGGAAAAGTTTGGAAAAAGTCCTTTTTAAAAACGGCAAATCACAGCTATTCTCAAATCCTCTAATCAAAACAAAATTGCTGGGTTCAATTTAAATGCAAGTGTCTCAATTTAAAAAATCTGGACTCGGCAAAAGTCCAAAAAAAACATATTTTTTGTTTTTGGGATAAAAACGGGGATTTATTGCACCTTTCAATTCACCTTGGTAATATAGAATTGCTGTTTTAAGATTTGTAGATGCGCGTCAAAAAACAATGCTGGGTCGCAAAAGTCAAAAAAAACGTACTGTTATGTTTTGGTTAATAAACGGTATTTTTGCACCTTTCAAATTTACCTTGGTGAATATAAATTGCTGTTTTAAGATTTTACGTAAAGCGCGTCTAACAAGCTGGGGGCAAAAGTCAAAAAAAACGTAACGTTATGTTTTGGGATAATAAACGGTTTTTTTTGCACCTTAAATTCACCTGGGTAAATAAATTTTTTCCCCCCCCCCCCCCCCCCCCCCCCCCCCCCCCCCCCCCCCTTTTTAAGATTTACTAGATCCGTTAAAAAGAACAATTGGGGGCGCAAAAAATCAAAAAACACGTAAATGTTAGTTTTGGATAAAAACGATTTTTTTTGCACCTTTTAAACACCCGTGGTGAATATAGAATTGCTGTTTTTAAATTTACAAGCTGCGTCAAAACAATGCGGATGCGCAAAAGTCAAAAAAAAAACGTAAATTTTGTTTTGGTTAATAAACGGGATTTTTTGCAACCTTTTAATTCACCTGGGGTGAATATAAATTGCTGTTTTTTAAAATTTAACGTGGATGCTCGTCAAGAACAATGCGGGGGCGCAAAAATCAAAAAAAACCGTAACTGTGATGTTTTTGTCATACACGGTATTTTTGGGAACAAAACAACCTGTGCTGACTACAAGATTGCTGTATTTTTTTTTTAAAACTGCAAGGGGGTATATAAAACAGTCAAGGTGAAATGGGTAAATTGAAAATGAAAAACCTACCCTAAAATGTATATGATAAAAAAAGTGGAGTTTTGCAGCAAAAAAGAGCCGCTTTTCAAAAAAAATTTTGATGTGTACCCAAATATAATTCGGCTGCCAATATCCGGGAAAATATTTCAATAGCAAACTGTTAATAAAAAAGATATTCCACTACAATTCTACACTAAGTTTTGGTGAATTTTCCCGTGTTCTTTATAGATAGAGCTTGCGTGTTCGGGCCCGGGGGGGCCCCCCCTTGCCCCCCGCCGTGAATTTACAGCGGAATCTGCTTTAAAATTCTTAGCTAATACATAAATCTTTAATCTCTAATCTAAATAAATTGGAAAGGGTCAGCTAAAAGTAGGGTTTCTCTGGCAAAAATAGACTAATTTCGTGGCTGTTTGGCCACAGGGAGGGGCGCGGTCCTTTTCCCCATGGCCTGAGAGACACTGGGGGCTGAAAAGGGAAAAACGTTTATTTTTAAAAAAAGGTCATTATTTTTCCCAGCCAAAAAGCAACCCAAAACACCAGCAGACGTCGAAACATCTCACCCCCGCTCTATTTTGTAATCTGATTTGCTGGGCCAAAAATTTAAAGGGAAACGCCGAAAAAAAGGCCGATCTTTAAAAATTTATGCACAGATTTAACCTTAATTATCGCATGATCTGGAAAAATTTTATCACCATAAAAACCTTCCGATTTCAAAATTTTCGAAAAAAAAATCGCTCAACATAATTACAACCAATTTTTTATACAAGAGAAAGTTCCAAATAGAAACCAAGCCCTTTATTAAAAAAAAGAGAATTTTGGATATTTAAACTAAAAACATTAAAATCCGTTTGGTTTAAAAGAGGGGGCAAGAGATAGTGCATAAGAATCATATTATTAGTTCCGGTAATTAGTTGAGTAAAAATTTTGTATGGAGGAAGGAGAATAGGGGGTAGGAATTCCCAAAAATTATACCGTTTTAAATGCCCCTTGAAAAAAAATATATAGCTAAGAAAAATCCAAAAATACGCTAAGTTAAGAACTGTACAGTAATCGATGCAGGTATAGTAGCGTTTTGATCGAGAGGTTGGTGGCGCAAGTGTATCGGCAACTTTGGGCGGGAAGTACGTTCCGCCAAATCTGCGCAATAGAAGGTTTTGCCGAGCATGCGCAAGGTAGCTAATGCCCCAGATGCGGGCGGGCGGAAGTGTCCTCCACGAGAAAACGTTCCAATTCTTTTATTGGTATGCAGACGCGAGCCGGCGTCCCTATAGGGAGGGAAGGTTTTTGACAAAAAGGTAATAGCGAGTTAATTCCACAATAATAGTAGAGATATGGAATTATTGAATTGTACCTGAGAGTTTTGTTTGTTATTTAATATGATAAAATATTTATGTGCTGTGGAGGAGGGGTTGAAGGACATGAAATTAGGACGGCCCTTTGAATAGGTGGGATATATATAAAAGGCATTGGCTCATGGGGGTTCATTACTCCTGATGAAGCACAAAAAAAAGGATGCGAAACGCGTTGAGTTATTTTAGTATATATCGAGCAATTTTATTGTTTTAGATATATTTTATTGCACAAAAAATTTTATACCTTTGAAAATAGAGGTATAGTCCCGTATCCTCTCTGGAGGTGCTACGTTGGGTGGTAGAGGCGCTGGAAACCTTTGAATTTGACAGCTAATTGAAAGCTGGCTTTACTACAGTATTTAATCCTTGTACCTCTTTGTGCGGAGGAAAAGTGTATCAAAGCGGCCAGCGGCTCTACGGTTGGAATTATATCTACAAATGAGTTGTACCATTATAGTACAACTCGTTTAGGTGAGCAGCCTGAATTTTTAAATTCTATCATAGTTCCATATAATATTGCACTATTTGTGTGCGCCTTTGTGTCTCCCCCCCCTCTTTTGTTTTCCCTCTTCTCAAGGGTTAAACTGCACAAGATTTATCAATATAGGGTTATATGATAGAGGAGAGGAGCTAAGCTCTGTGATATATAGGGTTATATGACAGGAGAGAAGCTGAGCTCTGTGATATATAGGGTTTTATGATAGAGGAGAGAAGCTGAACTCTGTGATATATGGGGTTATATGATAGAGGAGAGAAGCTGAGCTCTGTGATATATAGGGTTATATGATAGAGAAGAGGAGCTAAGCTCTGTGATATATAGGGTTATATGAAAAGGGAGAGAAGCTGAGCTCTGTGATATATGGGGGTTTTATGACAGAGGAGAGAAGCTGAGCTCTGTTATATATGGGTTATATGATAGAGGGAGAGAAGCTGAGCTCTGTGATATAAAGGGTTATACGATAGAGGAGAGAAGCTGAGCTCTGTCATTTATATATGGTTATATCTATCCACAAGGATTTACCTTGTATAGGATCCTTTCAGCGCTTGCAAATCCAAGCGCTGAGAGGACCCTATACAAGGTAAATCCTTGTGGATAGATATATATATTTTTTCCTCAACTACTTTCTTTGTGCGAAAGAAGAGTGCATCGGGATCATACAGCGGCTGCAAACGAGGATTCAGACCTTTGATATGAGTTGTACCATCTAGTACAACCCCTACAGGTGAGCAAAATATCCACCTAGGATATAAGACAAAGCTTATAATATACTACACGATTGTAGTGCGCCTTTTTGTCCCCCCACTTTTTTTGTCTTGCGAGGTCAAGAAAAAACGGCACAAGTTTTTTGAAATATATGGTTATATGATAGAGGAGTGAAGCTGAGCTCTGTGATATATAGAGTTATATGATAGAGGGAGAGAAGCTGAGCTCTGTGACATATAGGGTTATATAATATAGAGAAGCTGAGCTCTGTGATATATAGGGTTATATGATAGAGGGAGAGAAGCTGAGTTCTATGATATAGGGTTATATGATAGAGGAGAGACGCAGAGCTCTGTGATATATAGGGTAATATGATAGAGGAGAGAAGCTGAGCTCTGTGATATATAGGGTTATATGATAGAGGAGTGAAGCTGAGCTCTGTGATATATAGAGTTATATGATTTGAGGGAGAGAATGAGCTTTTGTGAATATAGGGTTATATAATATAGAGAAGCTGCGCTCTGTGATATATCGGGTTATATAATAGAGGGAGAGAAGCTGAGTTCTATGATATAGGGTTATATGATAGAGGAGAGAGCTGAGCTCTGTGATATATAGGGTTATATGATAGAGGAGAGAAGCTGAGCTCTGTGATATATATGGTTATATGATAGAGGAGTGAAGCTGAGCTCTGTGATATATAGAGTTATATGATAGAGGGAGAGAAGCTGAGCTCTGTGACATATAGGGTTATATAATATAGAGAAGCTGAGCTCTGATATATAGGGTTATATGATAGAGGGAGAGAAGCTGAGTTCTATGATATAGGGGTTTTATGATAGAGGAGAGACGCCGAGCTTGTGATATATAGAGTAATAATTATAGAGGAGAGAAGCTGAGCTCTGTGATTTTAAAAGGGTTATATGATAGAGGAGAGAAGCTGAGCTCTGTGATATATAGGGTTATATGATAGAGGAGAGAAGCTGAGTTCTGTGATATATAGGGTTATATGATAGAGGAGAAAAGCTGAACTCGGAGAGATATATGTGTATAGGATCGAGGGAGTGAAGATGAGCTCTGTGATATATAGGGTTATATGATAGAGGAAAGAAGCTGAGCTCTGTGATTTATAGGATATATGTAGAGGAGGGGAAGCTGACTCTATGGGTATATAGGGTAATATGATAGAGGAGAGAAGCTGAACTCTGATATATAGGGTTATATGACAGAGGGAGACGAGCTGAGCTCTGTGATATATAGGCTTATATGATAGAGGGAGAGAAGCTGAGCTCTGTCATATGTAGGCTAATATGATAGAGGAGAGAAGCTGAGCTTTGTGATTTATAGGGTTATATGATAGAGGGAGAGAAGCTGAGCTTTGTGATATATAGGGTTATATGATAGAGGAGAGAAGCTGAGCTTTGTTATATGATATATAGGCTTATATAATAGAGGAGAGAAGCTGAGCTCTGATATATAGGGTTATATGATAGAGGAGAGGAGCTGAGCTCTGTGATATATAGGGTTACATGAGAGAGGAGAGAAGCTGAGCTCTGATATATAGGGTTATATGATAGAGGGAGAGAAGCTGAGCTCTGTGATATATAGGGTTATATTGGTACTTCTTGTGCAATCCAACCTCGAGAAAGAGGAAAGACAAGGGGGGGATGGGGAGACACAAAGGCGCACACAAATAGTGTATTAACGTAAAATTTGAGTTTAAAAATAATAAAAAGGCGAACTGCTCACCTGAGCAAGTTGTACTCAATAATGGTACAACTCATTAGTAAGCATATATCCAGTTTTGGAGCTGCTGGCCACTTCGATCCGCTCTTCCTTCCGCACAAGGAGATCCAAGGAGTAAATAAATAATACTGTGCTACTAGTAGCCGTTCATTCGAAGGATTCCAGCGCTCCTATATTAGCTATATCAGCTCAGTAGAGCAATACGCACAATACCTCAATGTATTAAAAAGGTATATTTATTGTGCACATTATACTAAAAATACATAAAACAATAAACACACATAAAAGTTATCCCTAAAAAACTCAACGCGTTTCGCGCACACTAGTTGCGCTTTTATCAGGGTGATGACCTTATAGACTCATGTCTTATTTATACTAGACTCTTATGATGGTGGACCAACCTGCTCCAATCTCGATACTCCTCCCCTTACATCATCTCATGTTACATTCGGATGTATAAATTGTGTACTCCACACCTCATTTTAAAATATATATGTGCTCAATTTCACATTAATATACATATTTCATACTTAAAACTCCAATAAAACTTAAATACCTTGAACTGTACTTTAACCACGGGTGCAGGGACGCTGTTTCCCGTCTCCGTGATCCTGGGCGGAAGTACGTCATCGTCACAAGATACTTCCGCCCACACCCGCCGTGCTCCTATTTGCGCTGGCAGAAAACGCAAATAGTAGCACGGGGGTGTGGGGCGGAAGTATCTTGTGACAATGACGTACTTCCGCCCAGGATCACGGAGACGGGAAACAGCGTCACTGCACCCATGGTTGAAGTACAGTTTAAGGTATTTAAGTTTTATTGGAGTTTTAAGTATGAAATATGTAAAATAAGGTGAAATGGAGTACTGATATATGTCAAAATGAGGTGTGGAGTACACAATATATACATCCGAATGTAACATGAGATGATGTAAGGGGAGGAGTATCGAGATTGGAGCAGGTTGGTCCACCATTATAAGAGTCTAGTATAAATAAGACATGAGTCTATAAGGTCATCACTCCTGATGAAGCGCACTAGGGGTGCGCGAAACGCGTTGAGTTTTTAGGGATTACTTTCATGTGTGTTTATTGTTTTATGTATTTTTAGTATAATGTGCACAATAAATATACCTTTTTAATACATTGAGGTATTGTGCGTATTGCTCTACTGAGCTGATATAGCTAATATAGGAGCGCTGGAATCCTTCGAATGAACGGCTACTAGTAGCACAGTATTATTTATATAGGGTTATATGATAGAGGAGAGAAGCTGAGCTCTGTGATATATAGGGTTATATGATAGAGGAGAGAAGCTGAGCTCTGTGATATATAGGGTTACATGAGAGAGGAGAGAAGTTGAACTCTGTGATATATAGGGATATATGATAGAGGAGCGAAGCTCATCTCCTCTCCATGCTTTCCATCCTACTCTCATATAGGACAGCAAAAATCATCAGACAGATTCCCTTTAAAGGATTTGCCATTTTAAATTAAAGGGGTATTTCCATTTCAGCATTAACCCCTTACCGACATTGAACGAATGAGTATTTTCTAGTGTCGATAAGAGGCTTTGTAGTGGGATCATGTCGCGATCCCACTACATAGTCGGCGGCTGTCAACTGCTAATTGCAACTAACAACTGACGGTTACAGTGGGGGATGGAGCCAGCCCCATCACCCACCGTTTAACCCCTTAGACACCACGGCTTCTAAATGAATGAGAAACATTGCCACGCACCGTTTCTTACTCCAATTGGGGCCCCTGTGGTGAGATTGCGGGGCACAGATCTCTTAACATGGCAGCTGGAAGCCTTGTGAAGGTTTCCATCTCTTCCATATTTCTTGTTTTACTACTTCCTGCCCCAAGGAGAAAGTAGTAAAACTGCCATCTTTGTACACCCTAATGCATTGTATCACAATGCTTTAGGCTGTATAAGCAATAGCTCCCCCTAGTGGTGAAGCACCCTAGCCTAGGGGGACTCAAAGTTAAAGGGGATGTATCTCTTCATCAGTTCGGCTGTTCTCTTGTAGCTTGATTTTCTCAGTTCCTGAAATCCAGGGACGATTCTTCCCTTCCCAGCTGGGTGTTTCTTAACTGAAGGGGGATGTCATCACTCCCCACCCTTCACTGTTCATGCTCGCTAATGATTCATTGTGTTCAAACCCCCCCCCCCCTCCACATGTCACTGTGTAGTTCCTCTCCCTATGCAGTCTTATTCTGTAAGAGCTGTTTACATACCACAGGCCTGCATTCAGTCTAGACAGCCTTCTATGACTCAGAGCACTGATCTCTTCTCCTCTCACAGCTGGAGGTTTATTACAGTTGAATCCAGTCTTCTATGAACTCCTCTATATATCACAGAGCTCAGCTTCTCTCCTGTCATATAACCCTATATATCACAGAGCTTAGCTCCTCTCCTCTATCATATAATCCTATATATCACAGAGCTCAGCTTCTCTCCCTCTATCATATAATCCTATATATCACAGAGCTTAGCTCCTCTCCTCTATCATATAACCCTATATTGATAAATCTTGTGCAGTTTAACCCTTGAGAAGAGGGAAAACAAAAGAGGGGGGAGCGGGGAGACCCAAACGCGCACACAAATAGTGCAATATTATATGGAACGATGATAGAATTTAACAATTCAGGCTGCTCACCTGAACGAGTTGTACTATAATAGTACAACTCATTTGTAGATATAATTCCAACTGTAGAGCCGCTGGCCGCTTTGATACACTTTCCTCCGCACAAAGAGGTACAAGGATTAAATACTGTAGTATGCCAGCTTCAATTAGCTGCCAAATTCAAAGGTTTCCAGCGCTCTACCACCAACGTAGCACCTCCAGTGAGAATTACGCACTATACCTCTATTTTCAAAAGGTATATTTATTGTGCAATAAAATATATCTAAAACAATAAAATTGCTCGATATATACTAAAAATAACTCAACGCGTTTCGCACGCTTCTATTGTGCTTCATCAGGAGTAATGACCCTATGAGCCAATGCCTTTTATATATATCCCACCTATTCAAATGGGCCGTCCTAATTTCATGTCTTTCAACCCCTTCTCCACAGCACATAAATATTTTATCATATTAAATACAAACAAAACATCTCAGGTACAATTCAATATATTCCATATCTCTACTATTATTGTGGAATTAACTCGCTATTACCATCTCCCTTCTCTGTTTACACAAGGCACCGAGGCACAATTCTGCTGTTTTCTGATTGTAGAAGCAGTTGCAGTGTCATTGAGGAGCTGGTGGCTGTACAGAGTGAAATTGTCGCCGGCCCCTTATTCTGAGTGAGAGAGGCAGGAATGCACGTTCCCATGAATACAACCGGAGGCCAGACAGAATGTAAATTAGTAGAGCCGTCAGCCAATGAAATGAAAGGAGGTGGGATCAGACCGACACTGGGGAACAGTGTTTACACAAAACGAAGATAAGGCAGACTGTGAAAACAAGACAGCTTTGCTAATGACAGCCAATTGCAAAGTTGCTTGTTTTCACTGTCCCCTTATTCTGAAGAGCAATTAATGAAATGATACAACCACTTTCAAGTAAAATTTTTTTTTTTAAAGTGTAAAAAAATGTAAAAGTTCAAATCATCCCCTTTTGCCATTTTACACATAAAAAATAAAAAAGTTACACATATTTGGTATCACCGCATCTGGAAAAGTCCGATCTATTAAAATATAACATCATTTATCCCGTACGCTGAACACTATAGAAGAAAAAAGTTACTAATACATTTCCAAGGTCGCCATCCAGTGTTGTTGTGTATTCCATGTGATCTCCTCAGTACACAGGGCTCTATATGGACCTACTGCAGACCCCGGTTATACAGACTTCTTCAGAATATTCTACAGGTAGTCTAGGAAAAATCATCCCTCTAGATGCCACCTTCTGTCTCTTTCCCCCTTCCTTGTAGATTGTAAGCCTTCGCGGGCAGGGTTCTCTCTCCATCTGTGCCAGTTGATTGTCACATATTGTCAGCATTGAACTTGTTTGACTTATGTTATGTTTGTAACCCTCTTGAATGTACAGCGCCCTGGAATCAATGGCGCTCTAAAAATAAATAATAATAATAATAATAAGACCCTTGGGATATGTTCACACAGTTTCTTGTCACTTTTGGAGGGGTGGGGTAAACTTCCCCAAAAAAAGGGTTAAAAATGACTGTAAAACACCTCCCGTTAATTCCTGTGTAAAATCTGTGTCATCAGCCACACAACGCTGATTTTACACGCTTATTTTTTGGCGCTTTTTGTAAGCACGGAAAAATAAGTGACGTCACCTCTTTGAGGAATTTTCTGCACCATTCATTATAGAGAATAGAAAACCTGTCTTGGAAAGTCGGCTTTGTGTCCTCCTCTGAATTCTGCGCTCCCAAGCGCAGGATTTCTGCTGAGGAAATGACGTAGATTGCGCACTGACATTTCCGGCGCAGAATGTGAACGTACCCTTACTGTACTCCATCTTCATCGTCTGGCGGTCTGTTCGCATTGTTTTATCCCTCGTATTTCATTTGATGACATTTTCCCTCTGTACTAGACTATAGAAATGCAAAGGAGCTCTCCTCCAGAATGAAGAAGACTGACTCCAGCGCCACCTAATGGAGGTAAAGCCTTATTGATAAAACAAATCAGCTGTATAACAAGTAGAGATAGTATATGATGTAGTGACTGGTTCCGGGACAGGTACACATTAGGAGAAGAAGATAATAAGCAACTCAAAGGAACGATGCTGCTCACATATAAGTCAAGGGGCATCTGTACCCGTCGTGATCACAAGGTATTTTTTCCATTGAAAAATGTGTCTTGTAAAACACTGCAGAAATCGCATTTGTGCCGCATTCTTCTCTTTTTTTGAATGTGGATCTTGATGCATTTTAGGACAGCGATTAGCGACATTCAGGGCGTCTCTGTGCTGAATACATGTATGAAGACGCACATCTCACTTTTTTTTTTTTACATGACGCAGATTTGAACTTTGCATTGCTAAAAATCTGAATTGTGGTGTACAGGAAATTTCTACACATATTTCAACGTGTGTGTTACTCCAAGTGACCCAGCACGTGACCCAATAACCGTTCCTGCCGCAATGATTTTTGTAAATATTGTGTTTTTTCCTCCCTGTCTTTAAGAGCCATAACTTTTTTTATTTTTCCATCTACAGGGATAGCCTGTTATCCTCTGGAGTTACGTTCCAGAATAGTGTGATGGATAACGAAATGACGGATAACGAGGCAGAAAAAAAAAGTACAGTACAATATAAGGTTATAATGCAACGATGCATAAAGAACATTTTAAGCGGGATACAGTAAAAGATGAGGTGGCTTTATGGCAGCAACTAAAGTAGCTGCAGTGAATAAGGGATGGTCGCACTCACAGATATTGAATGTGAAGTGCAGCGAAACGACGGATAACAAGGTTTTTTGCAACATTGATGGGGATGTAACTGTGATACGGTGGATACCGAAGCGATGGATAACGCAGTACGGGCTTTTTTGTGTGGGGCTAGAGTTGCTTTATAATAGTGCCATTTCCTGTACTATATAATGTACTGGTAAACAAAAATTAATTATTGGTGAGGTGGAACAGGAAAAAAACACAATTGCGCCATTTTTTGTCTGGATACATTTGTACAAAGTTTACTGGGCCCTGTAAATGACATCTTATCTGTATTCTCCCAGGTTGATACAATACTGGCGATCCCAAATTTATATACCGAAGATACTCAAGCACAAGCCGAAGCGAATATAAGCCGAGGCACCTACTTTTGCCACTAACAACTAGGAAAACTTATTGACTCCGAGTATAAGCCTAGAGTGGAAAATGCGGCAGCTACTGGTAAATTTAAAAAATAAAAATGGATACCAATAAAATTACATAGGCATATATAGGTAATTTAATATCCCCCATAGGTATGTAAAAGCAGGTATATGTCCCCCAAAGGCAGATATAGGCAGGTATATGTCCCCCAAAGGCAGATATAGGCAGGTATATGTTATTATTATTATTTATTTTAGAGAGCCATTTATTCCAGGGCGCTGTACATTCAAGAGGGTTACATACATAACAGAAGTCAAACAAGTACAATGGTGACAACTTGTGACTAACAACTGGTACAGAGGGAAAGAGGACCCTCCCCGTGAGGGCTTAAAATCTATAAGTCCCCCATAGTCAGGTATATGTCCCCCGTAGGCAGGTATAGGCAGGTATATGTACCCCATAGGCAGGTATATGTACCCCATAGGCAGGTATATGTCCCCCATAGGCAGGTATAGGCTATAGGCACTTTTAATGTCCCCCATAAGCAGGTATAGGCAGGTAAATGTCCCCCATAGGCAGGTATATGTCCCCCATGGGCAGGTATATATCCCCCATTGGCAAGTATAGGCTATAGGCAGCTTAATGTCCCCCATAGGCAGGTATAGGCAGGGTTTTTAATAAAAAACAAGTACTCACCTCTCTCCCCCGCTGCTCCTGGGCACTCCGTCTTTTTCCCGTCACAGGGGGCGTGATGTCATCAGACCACGGAGACAGTGTGATAACTTGCAGCCTTCTGGAGTCCTATTGCAGAGTAGGGAGCACTCGCTCTCTGCTCCGCAATAGTGTCTTCAGCTGTATGCGCCCCCAGAGGAGTTCATACAGCTGAAGAGATCTCCACCGGTGCCCGGGCCGTGGTGGGTTCTAGTATAACCCCAAAGGGAAAACATTACAGCAGGGTATAATAAAAAGGGTTTTAAGAAGGTTTTGCCTGTGGCCTTTATTAGATCCCCAGCTGCCTTGACAGTCGTTGGTCAGCCTGTGATCAGGGGCGACTACGCGGCTTAATTTAAGTGCTGCACCCGTTTATGTAATGGCTTAGAAAGCTGCAGTGGCTTTTACTGCTGCACCTAAGTTGTTAAAAAACCGGCCATTTATTGTCTGGTCCTGGATGATGTTGGGCGTAACTAAATTCAGTGGCCACTTTTGTGTAGTCCCGGGTCAGCCCAAAACCCCGTATGGCACAGGGGGTTAAGGGGTCTTAAACATGAGCGGGGAATTTTTAGCCAACCCAGAACTTCTCCGCGAAGAGACCCCATCTGCAACAGTTGTCTGTACAGAGAAGATATTGGCTGATATCAAAATTATGATGATGTAATAGCCTAGGGCGTGGAAAATTTTAGAAATTAAAGAAAAAAACATTACAGCATTTTTTAAAGAAAGAAACCTCTCTAAAGCTTCTGTGGAGCGTGAAAGGTTTATGGGACATACAAAATTAACCACTTGTGCATTTTTTCTGGGGGGGCAGGTTGCCCAAGAAAATCCCCATTCGGCAGTCAGTGTTTTTTTTTTTCTATGACAAGTTAAAAAAGGTATAATTTTTTTACAGATACAGCAATCAAATGAGGTTTTTTTTTTTCTTTTTGGTATAAAAAAAAATTTTCCTATTTAAAATTTTTTTATATTTTTTACTGTATTTAACTTTTATTTTTCATAAACCCTTTTGTTTAGGGGGCGTATGTCTCAGACCACCAGGGAGTGTGAAAACTTGCCCCATTCCGAGTCCTATTGCAGAGCAGGGAAACACCTTTTATTTTTCCCTTTTTTTTTTACAACCCCAAAGCGGAACTTTTAAGGGGTAAAATCAACTTTTTATCTAGAAGGGCTCCATTGTAGTAATACCTTTCCCCCAGCGTTTTCACTAAAACCAACAATTTAGCAATAATTGGCTATCAGTTTCAAAGCTCCTATCGTGTGGGCTACGAGGTGAATTTCCCCGAACACTGGTTGCAACTAAGGAATTTATCGCAACATCACCAAAAAAAACATAAAATAAAAAACATATATTAATTGCTGCACCCCCAAAAGTAATTTACCTCATCACCTGCAGCATCTGCCCGCTTCAATATTAGGACAGAGTTTTCCAAAAGCCTAAAAAACGTGAATTCCCCCCGGGACATATCGATGCTTTAAAACCGAGTTCCACATGTCCCCAGGGATCGCGGCATGCTTTTTTTAAAGTAATGGAATTGAAATGTGATAGTCCCAAAAAAGGAGGAATATTAGGGGAAAAAAATTTTCACGAGAGGCATGGTGGATAGTACAGTTTTTTTTTTTAACCAAAACTTTTTTTTGGTCGATATAAAGTGTACAAACAGAATACAGTATAGCCATTGTAAGACAAAAATTTTTAAATTTTATCCCCAAAACACAACCCAGCCCACCTCCCAAATCCTTTCCCAATTCAGAACGTAAATATCCATTACAATCAAAAGCAATGCAATATAATAGGTATTCTTTTTCACAATAAAAATGTTAC